>VYXF01006042.1:224506-266948 GCA_013397295.1 Polioptila caerulea | reverse complement strand
GTGGAATATGCACAAAAACTTGGGGGAAAAAAAAAAAAAAAAAAAAAAAGCAGGCAGAGGCATAGCTGAAGGTCTTGAAATGGGGAGTTTCCACTTTTGGTTCCACAGTAAACAAATACAGGAAACATGAGATTTCAAGAAATGAGGTGCCTGAAGACTTGCTGTTAGTGACTCTCTTGAATGCAGACTTGGGTTAAGGGTTTCATCTCACATACTTCTAGGGCTCCTTGATAATTCTAGCAAGTCTCAATGATTAAAAACACTTTCTGAACTGAGGCTTTGAGTAAGACTTCAGGTTTTCTTCTCTTTTTGTGTTCATAGAGTAAATTATTGTAGGAAAAAGCAGCTGCAGTTGTATCAGAACTCTTAAAAAAGAAGTCTGCTACCTCTTGGCAAGTAGAAGACTCAGAGACTGTTAAAGATGACAGACTATTTAGTGTGTAAACTTAAGTGTTTGATGTTTTCAGTAAGATATTGCAACAGTCATAAAGAAGAGTTGCCTGTGGTTTCTGTAGTAAAGCCCATACAAATAGACAGAATGTATTCCATAATCCAAATAACTGGCACTCTTAAGACTCTAGACTGTTTTAACACTAAAAGAACCCAAACATCTATGACAAAGTGTATTAATTTATCTGATAAAAGGGACACAAAGAACATCACAACCTTAGGGAGGATACCTGCAGGAATACATGAAGAATGCAGCACCTCTGATGAGCTAACAATGACAGTTGCTAAAGTGAGACAGTTCTGCAAATTCAGGATCAACAAATGATACACAGTATCAAGAAAAGAAGACATCAGTAATTAACTATTAAGAGTTACTGTTTTTAAGAATGACCCTAGAGTTACTAAGTGGCTGCAATAAAAATAAAAGAGTATTAGAATTTAGATATCTGAAGGAATGCTGACTGATTTTTTCAGGTCTAATAATTTCATTTAAAATTGAACCAAGAAACCTGGCCTGATCCTTCACAAAAGCATTTTCACTTTTTCGGTTGAAATAAATTGATTTGGAAACTGCATCCCGAAAAATTAGAAAATAACTTGGATTCCTCTCTTGGACCAAAAGGCCTACTGACTTCACTGTGTTCTCTATTTTGGACTCCTCATTTTCCTTACAAAGTGCAGAGAGCAACAGACCTGCACTAGGTGTGACACCACAATATCCCAAGTGGCAAAAGGCATAAATTACCAACACTGCACAGTAGCTGCAAATCTCCAGCTGCAATGGCAAAACATCCTAGGCAGTGCTGGCCAAGGATGTGATTGCAAGGTAATCACACAGAAATTTCTTCTTTTAAATCCCACCAGTAATTAAAAGAGATGAAGGAAGCTGCCATTCAAATGAGAGAAAAAAGAAGCACACATGCAACTGGACTGCAATTCTGGACCAGAGATTTGAAATCAATCACATCAGACCCCCAGGACAAAGCAGATGGACTTTAAAGGGTTGATAGAGTTGCTTTCTTTTCCTTAACTATGTTCTTTAGCCATATTCTGATGTTAATATTAAAAAAAAAGGGACATTTTAAGGGGAGCAGAGAAGCATGACATTATCTGCTCTTCATTTTAGCAGAAAGGCAACTGATTCCTGTGTGTGTTCACTGCAGGAACCTTTTGTGGCCAGAGCTGCCTCTTCTGATTTATCTGTATATCTGTAAGTCACCTGTGGAGAGCAAAGAACCGATTAGTGTGGATTACTGGAACTATTCACTGCAGAAATGCCAAGCTACCTAATGATGACTTATACTCTAAGTCCTGCTGTTGGAATAAATCTGCTGTCCACCAATTAATGTTGTACATTTCCTATTAAATACATATTATAATTCACAAAATGTATTAATGAGCTTGTTCAAATACTGGACCACAGATGTGGCTCATGGGAAGGCTTTTAAGGTCTGATGTCTGACAAATGCTGAGCCTGCACAGAGCCATTAAAACACTGGGAAGTGTATGTGCCAAGCACTACTCAGAATGAAGCTCTTTTGCCATTCTCAGTATTTAGATAGAAATCAACAAATCTTCTGTATTTGGACAGGATTGACACTGATAAATCAAGCAGGGCATCTTACCTTCCCTATCATTACATACAGAATGCTTATTTCATGCACCCACACTGTATTCTGCAAGGTGTGTTTAAACTAATATTTCTTCTCCAAAACAAGTTCCTTACACTGCTTCAGTTCTTTCCCATATTACTGGTAAATGTGTACTAAAATTCCTCCAAATCATTCTCCAAGAAATCCATCAAGAGCAATATTGGCCTGAAACTTCCTATGGTAAATTTTAGCAATCCACTACTGCACAAATCAACTCAACTTCTTTTTGCAGAAGTGAAATACCTACAGTTAAATTTTACAAACCTCACTATCTCATAATTAGGAACAGTCCCATACAATTGTAAAATGGCTGTTCATTCACATTCTTCATGCTTTACTTTCCAAAGTCAGTCATTCAAACAATTCTGAGGGCAATTTTTATATTATATCTCAATGAAAGTCTTTCTTAGGTCATCAAGTCTTATCAAAACAAATGTTCAGTGAAAGAAATAGTACCCAGAGAGTAACCCTTCAGGCAAGATTAAAAAAAAAAATATTTTAAAAGTTGCTAGAGCTAAGCTATTTTGACAAGGCTGCACTGCAACAATTCTGAGTTTGAAAAAAACTTCTTGATAAGCTCCCTGTACAGTAGAGACCAGACCAGCTGCCCAAAAACTGTCAAAAGGCAGGGATATAGCCAAAAGTTCTATATAAGCACAAACACAACAAGTAAACACAGTCAGTCTGAACTGCGGAGAGAGAAATGCAAAATCCAGTCTTAATTAGTGCCTTTGACAATTATGTGTGCTTGTGTAAAATTAAACTAACAGATTTGTAGGTTTGGGGTGGTGAAGGGCAGTGAGATACAGTCATTGGTTCTGAGGAATTGTGTAGTAATAAACTACATTGTGTGGAGAGAAGGAGCTTCATATGTTGTCCTCAAAGATGAAAATATTCAGGAATTCTATAGGATTGCATAAAATTGCTGCATCAGTGGATATGTAAAATAAACTGCTACTTGAACTGACTTCAAACCCCTTTAAAATCCACAAAAAACAAATCAAATAAACAGCATTAAGAGTAGCTGTTAAAACCTCTGGAAAGAGGGAAGTTTTTTCAGGTCATTGCTAGCAAAACTGAAATGTTTTCTGAGATCTGTAGTAGTTTATTCAGCAAGGCAGGAGAAGCTCACACACTGTAGGAACTGAAGAAGAAAAAGAAGACGGAGTCTGGAACTTTTCAGAAGACTGAAGAAAAAAAAAAATTAAAAAAAGGAAAGGCTGCTGAGTAGAAATGCCACTCAAGGGCTTTTATACTTTGACTATGAAAAAAGAACTTACACGTATAAGAAGATGTTTTGCGTGGTCTCCAAATTCCTGTTTCTTTATTTTCATGTAACTGCCAAAGGATTAAGTTGTAAGCTGGAATATTAACAGGGACAGATCTACAGAACAATGTTTGTCTAACATTAGGGTGAATTAAGGGTCCTGCACTAAAATACCAGTGCTCTTCCTCCACAAATGAGCACCAGGCACAAGGCAGCTACCCAAGAGGGGCCTTATCACACATTTCACCTGCAGTTTGGGTTACTCAAGGTGAGGTTATTCCCAAAGAGTTCTGTTTCTCCATCTTCCTTCCCACATATACTGTTTTATCACTTTTCTGATATGCTCAGATATGCTATGGGTTTTTGGGTTTTGTTTGTTTTGTGAGGCTAGTTACTATTTGATTCAAGTCACAAATTGCTATTCACAGAATCATTAAAGCAAATTAAATGGGAATGTATATGGTGGTGAAAGGGAATGAATGCAGCCTTAAGCCAATTGTGAAACAATAACTTGAGATGCTAGAGAGTGCCTAGAATCCATTCAATCTCAAATTATCTCTAAGGAGGTTTTTTTTGTTGCTGTTTTAAAACTGATCTTGAAATATTTTTGGTTTGAGTTGATTCTGAATTGGAATTTTTCCACTTTTCCAAATAAAAGAGAAGGAAGTATTTTTGAATAAATGAAGTTTTTTGAAACACTTAAAAATACTGGAACCTTGTAAATACAAACTATTAATAAAATATAAACGTCTCATATTGAAACAGGAAAAATAACTCACGAATTCTCCTCCTTTCTCCCCAAAAGTGTTTATCAGATTAAAGAATTTCTTGTTTTCTTGTTTTCTAGTGTTTGTCTAAAAATATTTGGTCAAACAAGATCATCTAGCGTAGCTGGAAAGCACATGGACAATGCAGCAGACTGATGAAGAGTACAAAAGTGAGGTCTGAAAGTAAGAATCTGGCAAATAAAACAGTGAACAAGGGTATACAACACTCAAGACTTCAAAACCAACTCAACTGGTTTCATCTGAAGACTACATCCATCTGTGCAGGCTCCAGAGAAACTGGCTCTACAACTGAAATACCAAACTAGCAAACAGACACTCACACTCCATGCTAATCTGGGCCATTGGTCCAGATGGCCCTACATGTACACAGCTTCTGAAAATACCTACAGAGCAATAAAGCAACACATACTGTGCAGAGCATTACATAACCATATTCACTTCCACATGACATGCCTTCGATCACAATGAACTCCTTTGGAAAATAAAATATTCAAGGGATGTTTACAATGTCACCACTGCACTGTTTCACAATACAATCCTGCAAAGTAGTGAGTTAAGACTGAAATCAAAATGAAGACTAAGAGAGGAAGGGTAAGCAAGAAAGACACAAAGTTTTACAAGGAAAACATGTCAACTTATTTACTTTCAAAATATAGTCTTTTCTCTTTCTCACCAGCAGAAATTAATCTCTTTCTACAGCATCAACAAGCCTTACAGAGCTTCAAGAGTGACAGGGTAACTGAGGGAAGAGTAGGAGGAATAATGGGGAAGAAGGCTTTAGTCATGTAATCACAAGCAGCAGGAATCTGATTTAGCAAAACATATTCTCCAAGTATTAAGACAAACCAGTGGTATAATACACCAAAGATTTTCTTTCTTATAGATGAGGGTATCTCATCTATATCTACAGTTAGCCAAGTCAAGGATGATTAAAAATATTTGTGCTGTCATCTTAACCATTTTCTCACTACATATTATGATTACTTGATGCACTGTTTGAGAAATCTGTCACATTGGAGACTGGTGTAACCAGCAGGTTGGCTAAAAGTTTTCCATATGCAGTGATGAGACCAGAAGCTCTGGAGTGTATCACAGCACAGCTGCCTGCAATGAGGAAAGCCAAAGGGGTGGCAATTTTCTTTCTACTTCTTATAGAAGGAAAAAACCTCTTACTGCTTTGGTTAATTCAGTCAATGCTTGTTCCGACTAGGAAAAAATAAAACATCCTCTGCAATATTCATCTTTTCCTGAAGATTCATTTGTGTGCTGATAATAGAGCTGAGATATTTACCTGGAGATAAAGAGGCAGGCTTTCCTTAATGGCAGACAGCAAAGCCACAGGCAGCTCCTTGTCCTGCTGGAGCACAGAGTGTGGCAGCAGTAAGCAATCCACAATTCGAAACAGAAGTTGCTGTGCCTTGGAAGTAGCCAGTATCAGTGCACAAAACTTTACCAGACACCCTGTTGAAAAAAACACAAAAAATCCCATACCAATTTACAGTTAGGGAAAAAATTAAGGAAGTCTAAAAAAGCAATTATGTTAAATTAGATAATCTGAGAGTAGCAAGAGCAACTGAATTGTCTCATTCCTATGTACTCATTCCATGCCATCCCGTTAAAAAATCCCAGTCAAAACAACTCAAAATTCCATTTACAGTTCATTGAAATAAAATACCAAATTGATTCAATACATTAATGTTAGTAGTTTTTAGGCAAGTGAAGATGCTTTAGGAAAAGCACAGCAATACTAAAGAAAGGATGAGTCTCTTAGGTTCCTGCAGAAAACTTAAATAAACTTGATCCAAAACCCTACTGCAATCAGCACACATGCACTTGAACATTTACCTTGCTGTGTGCATTCATCCCTTTTGCAGAGAATTGCTGCCTTTGTCTTCCCTTCACATTTGTCTAAAACTACTGTGGCAACACCACCATCAGCAACTACTCACACAGCAATTTTATGTTAGAAAAACATTAAATATCCTTCAAATTGCATTGAATTTCAGCAGAATAAGAATGAGGGGCAGCCAACCCCATTAAACCAGCACAGTCTTGCCAAGTCTTTGTGGGCTCTCAGTTCACAAACTGAGAGCCTCAGAGAACATCTTCCTTGTTTTCAGCACAATAATGTACAAAAGTAAAAAGGTGTTGCTGTGTAAATACCCCAACTTTGAGAAACATCTTTATTACAGATGAGGTGTAATTTTTCTTGAAAAACTAGCTCCATACACAGAAGTGTTAAAACTTAAAACGCACATTAAATAAAACATGATTCTTATGTAGACATTTTCAACTTTACATTTTATTAGAGGCAAGAAAAAGTTTGCTGGGTTGAAAATACAGAAATATCCCAAGGAAACACATTTGAGACTTTGAAAACAATGGAAAATCAAAAGTAGGCTGTTACAAGATATTATTAATCTATAAAAGTCATTCATTATCATCTCTAAAAACAACGCAAAACAACATTAATCTTGTGGAGTGAAAGAAAACACAATGATCAATCATAGAGAAAGAGAACGATCACCTAACAATACTTCTAATAATGTTGTCTAAGCTTCCTGCTTTGAAAGAAACATGGTCATTGCAGCTAAAGTACTCCTTCTATTATCACTGCTGTGATGTATGGGACAGTACAAGACACAATCTGACTACAGACAGGAGGTGTTTAGATTTGTTAAATTTTGTGCTTTGTCCTTATAATTTAACAAGCCCACAGAATGTGAAGCAGTGATCGAAATACACTTGAATATTTTTTTTTCTTTTAAACCTCTTTTATGTTTTCGTAAATAAAAAGAAAGGACATTTTCTTGCACACAACAGCATGATTGAAGATTAATCGTTTCCTACTGCAAAGAACAAAAAGGACAATACCAATCTAAAAAGGAAAATAGCAATCTAAAATTACTTTCCAAGGCTCCAACCCACATCTCGGTATCTAAAAATGTTTATTTTATATACATCTTACCTATCAAAGTATGCTGATCTCACTATATAAAAATTAAGTATTTTACAAAACTCTTAATTGCAGTACATTTGATGCATCTTCTGCATCTTGGTCATGCTTCCCCCATGCTCCTTAGAATCATGATGTAAACTGTGCATGCTTGGAAATCATTATCTCTGTTTTAAGATACATAAGGTTTACTCTGTTTTTAAAGGTAAGTGGGTCAGACTGGCACATGCATTGATAATTAAAGCACTCTTCTTTTCCCACCCTATCAGTGGTTCCACACTTAATGAATAAATGCTAGAACTGCATTTTAGTAAAGTACAGAGTGCATGTCAGAGAAGCAGTTCCAAAAAAGAAGTGAAGTACCTACCTAAGCCAATTTGGCCACTAACATAACTCCAGTACATACCATGTAGCCTGTCGTAATACTGCATATCATAGAATACCCTCAGATGAAAGGGACCCACAAGGATCACCAAGTCCAGCTCCCAGCCCTGCAAAGGACACCTACCAAGAGCCACACCATGTGCCAGAGAGCACTGTCCAAACACTCCTGGAACTCTGTCAGGCTCGTGCTGTGACCACTATCCTGGGGAGCCTGTTCTAGTGTTTAACCCCCCTCTGGGTGAACAACCTTTTCCTAAACTCCCTAAAACCATAGTTTTAAACTCTACCTTACCCCTCCACATTGGCCCTAACACAATCTGCCTACAGTTTGTTGAATTCTGTGACTCCTTAGCTGCACTTCCCTTTCTACCTTAACTATACAATGATTGAAAAAAAACATTCAAATAAGTGGTTACTACAGTGTTTTCTTTGGTGAGTCAGCTTATGCCCCATAGCGTGGATACCTAACACCAAAGCTGCATGTTGTCTCAATCCACATGGTTCAAAACTTGGAACTCTTTCAGAAGGCTGTACACCTACTTTTAGATTCTACAGGAAGAACTCAGAGCTCATCACTTCTGTTTAAAATGAGTGGGTGGAGGAAGGAAACAGTAAGAGACCTCATACAAAAAGATCTCATGACCCTCTATGGGAAGAGCAGATCCACTGTGGGTATAAATTGCTTTAACATCAGGAACTGCTATGACTTATGACAATCCTCACTACAGCTAAATAGCCAGAAACCAGCTCTTGTCTCTGTTTCTGGGTTTGTTTCGGTGAAACAGGTGGTTTTCAGTAATGAAAAACATGAAAATATCTTACTTTTGTAAGTACTGATTTGCAGGGGTAATAAATAAAACCCCCATAAACAAAAAATATAAGGAGGTTACCCATCAGGATTGAGAGAAAATCCGTGGGAAAAAGAAAAAAATCTAACTGTAGCATATTCATGACTTACTGTTTTCAAACATTAAATAGTATAGAGAAAATATATATATGCATAGTATAGAGAGGAAAAAGTACTATAAGTTTATTCTACTGATTCTTTAAAACTATTTCCCAAAAGAAAAGAGGTGTGAAATAATTACCTATAATCCAATATGTAAGCTGCAGACCTTCTGGAGGTCCTTTTGCCTTCAGATAGGGTTTTACATACTTTAACACATCACCCAAATACTCCAGAGTCTTTGCTACCATGGCAGATTTCTCAGGGAGTGTCTCAAGACCACTGTAAGTTCTTCCAACAGCCTGAGAAAACAAAAACATTGAAATAAATATAAATCAGCTTACTAAGTCTCTCATGAGAGAGACTTCTGTGAATAATTTCTTTTTCAGCACTTTAAATCTGATACATAATCTTTTTTCACTAAAATTGTCCTATGAAACTAACATGGGGTAGAAGTACAGTACCTTAATGAACTGGACAAGAGCATTTTCTGGGTCTTGCTTGAAAACTGACTGTCCAACATTAGCCTTTAAAAGAATGTTTTCTACTTCTGAGAGTTTGAAAATCAGTCTTGTCATTTCAGTCAGCTGCTCCATGTAGGCTTTTCCTGATTATTACAAGAGAGCATATAAATAAATACAGTATACAGTTTTGCTTTCAGGTTTAATTTAGTCCCAAAATGAAGTGAAACATTATTTTAAAATATCTAAAACACAAGTATTTGGCAATCAACTGCATCTCTCCTGACAAATAAAACAAAACTAAACCAGTTATTTTTCTGATATAATTTGTAAGAGAATAAAGAGGTTTAAGCATGGATAACCAAGGTGATAGGTTTCTTTTTTTTCAAAATGTGCAAAATGTGTATGAGAAATAGTGACTGGAAGACACGTTCTATAGATAATGAGAACTGCAGTGGTTTTAGAAGGGTTGAAGTATTGCTCTAAGAAAGCAAAGTATCCAGTGTGAAAAAGGGGAAAATTAATTGCAGCTAGATTCCCCCACGCCTCCTTTTTTTTTTTTTTCTTTTAGGCTATTCACAGCATGATTTCTGACTATTTATTTCAGATTTTCACTTTTTTTAGAGCAGTTTCTCCATGGGGGAAAAATAACTTGTCTCCTTGGGAGCAAGTTTTTATTCTTTGCTTCCAAGGAAACAAGCTCTTTTATCTTTGTTTGTGATAAATTTGTCATATGCAGAGCAGGCAAACTATCAATAAATAGCACAAGCAGTGTAAAGAAACACATTTTGTAATTAGGTAAAAGTAAAGGAATACAAACAAAAATACATTTTGTAATTAGCTGAAAATGTTTGCCAGCTTTGCAATATAGCAAACATGAGGGAAATGTGAGCACTTACCAACTGTTCTGTCAGCATCTGTCTTGGCCAAGGCACCACTTGGTTGATCGAGGAACATTTGCAAAACGCAGCGGAACCACGAACGTACTGTCAAAGCTTCGTAGGATGTATAGCCCATGCTAGAAAAGGCTTCACACAGTGAACTGCGTAGGTGGAAGAGGAAGAAAAAAGGTAGGGAGGTCTAATAAAAGTAGGCAGAAAGGTGACAGAGTGTCTCTTTTGGCTGTAGATGCACATATACACGTGTACACGTTTTGGCCCCAAAAAACAGAGGCAGGAAAATTCACACAATGGGAAATACCTTTAACAATGGATTATTTGACTGTATTAACTAAACTGACAATGTACAATGCTGGAAATAGTATATCTGAATCAGTTTGGGACTTCATATTGACACTGCTCATGCTGCTCCAGCCTTTCATATAAAGCCAGCCCAGGTGTCTCAAGCTACTTTGAAGTCTGCTTGGTTCTAACTACATTAAAGTTAGAGAAGGTCTGCTTTAGCAAATAAAGATATACCATGTTCAAAACAGATCCAAAAGGGAAACATAAAAGGGCACCTTGGAGATGAGAAAGGAAACTGCTGTACTTGTTACAGACTTATTCATTTAGGTATGTATACACACACAAGTATATCCATTCCCACACAAATTTGTTACATATACTTTCAAACACTTGCTACCATTCTACCAGCCAGGAGTCAGACCGGAGTCACTCAATGCACAGTCCCTGTACTCTGCTGCTCTATATTCCCAAAGTTTTACTTGCCTCACTACCATGGGTAGCTGCTGCAGTCATTTTTCCCAAGCATATTAACCTTGCATCATTAATTCTGGAGAAACTCCTTGCTAAAAGACAGCAGGTGTGTGCTGCACTCTGTTCCCAATTACTATCAAATGAGGCGCATGTGTGCTTCAGGTCAGGGATATTTCTTGAAAATAATTATACCTTTTATTTGAGAGACTTCCTCAAATAGAATTCCTTCCTAGTCAGGCCTAGATACTTCAACTTTAATGAATAATGCTTGTACTCTTTCTTGATATGTATACATGTAAATCTACTTATTTTCTATTGATTTTTTACTCATGCTTGCAACAGAATCTCAACAAAGGTCCAGATGGTATCCAAACTGGATTCTACTTCTCACTAAACAACATTTATAAAGTTGAGGGGTTTTTTTGCTTCATTTACTTAAAACCAGTGATATCTGTATATTTTATCTGAACATCCCTGCTGAAGTACTATTGACAAAATAAGTAAGGAGACCAAATGAAAGCAAATAAAAAAAAATAACACTGAATTCCAGGACCAAAAGTGAACAAATAGGTTGCCTATGGACTTAATGCTCCTTGCAGTAACATGTAAAGAAGTTCAGTCTCATGTAATCTTAATGTACACAGCTAATCTTGGTCCCAAAGGCTCACAAAACCCCCTTTCTGTGGCAGTCTCACTCTTGCTTCTCTTGCTTGTTGGTAGGCGGGCCTCTTAGGCATCTTCCTAGAACTGGAAAGGAATATGCTCCTGAGCCTTAGAAAGGAAAGAACTATAACTACCTGCTAGAAGCATGGCAAGTGGTCCTTTCAAAACAATGAGCTTATTCACATGCTCAAAGTTAGTTTAGACAGGTTATAACACTATCATGTACTACACAACATGGATCTGGAGAGGAAAGTTTAGGCTCTACTGCAAAAGAAATTCCAAAGCTCCTGCGTGCGTTGCCAGAGCTTGCAGGGTATAACAGTATACAGGATATAACAGGAAACAAAACAATCTTTTTACTTTTTAACTGAGAATGTTTGATGTGAAAATTATCAGGGCAAAATAACCGTGAAGTCTACAGATCCCAGCACTTAGATACTTCAATAACTTAGTAACTAATGATTGCTTTTGCTGCATAAGGTAAATAAGTACATGAAATCATGCTGCAAAAAAAGGGGCTTTCAAGACAACAGTGATACCTCTGTATTCTAATAAAAGTATCTTACCTTAGGTACTCACTGTCCTCTCACAAGGAAGCTGAGCTAAGAAAACAATGTACCTATGCACACC
The DNA here is from genome assembly GCA_013397295.1 of Polioptila caerulea. Lineage (NCBI taxonomy): Eukaryota > Metazoa > Chordata > Aves > Passeriformes > Certhiidae > Polioptila > Polioptila caerulea. The sequence continues at coordinate 255,096 of VYXF01006042.1, read as the reverse complement.
TTGTTAACAATATGTCAGGTGCTTAATGAATATTGGTAACAAATACTTAAGTAACTGCTTTCAAACACCTACTTGAGTGAAGAGAATTAGTTACTAAACTCTAAATAATCCTAAAATTCAAGTTCAGGAATCAAAATTTTTTTTCTTGATCTCACCCAAAGAACAACAAAATTCAAAATTGTAAAATTCAGGTTATAAAAGGAATTTAGGTGCCTAACTCTTACTTCATTCAGCACATGCTAGGTATCTGCAATCTTGAATGAAACTCACTCTATAAAAATCATAAAAGAGAAATATAGCAGAGGACTGAACACTCCTTTCTCAAGTTCCAAACTGACACACAAGGAACTAAATTCAACCTTTTCTAACACCTCCCTCCAAGAAGGCCATAGCCTCATCTTTGTCAATCACACTGAAATAATCTTTACCATATCCTGATTTACAGTTACTGTCCTTCATACACTATGTACCATAAAAATGTGCAACATTTTTCACTTTCAAATACAGTCCAACACAGAAATATTCCCTCTTTCTCTCTCATTTCTCACCTCCCCTGCTTCCAAAACCTGATTCAAAAGCGGGCAAGGCAGGCAAAAAAAAACACACAACAAAAACAACCACCACCCATCCATCCTAGGTTCATAGAGGCTTATTTAGTGAAAATAGAATTTCTCAGGTATATAAAAATTTGACTGGGTTGTCCTGGGCAATCTGCACTAGCTGACCCTCTTTAAAAAGATGGGAAGAATCTGGACCATTTTAATGAAACATAGTCTGAAGCAAGATTTTCCTCAAGTCTAATGAAGGATGTAAAGGTACTGGAAGAACAAATCCTCACAATTTTTCACCTGTTTTGAATTAGATGACTTAGATATCTTGACACCAGCTGAGGCCACACCATGTCATCCCATCCAAACAGCCGCATCATTGACAGAACAGGCTGTGGCTGGAGATCTGATAGGGCTTTGCTGGGCATATCCAAAGCTAAGAGAGTAAAACCTGTTTTTAAAGAGAGAAAAACATGGCACCATTTTAATAATTTCTCAGTATTATCCCCGTTCCACAAAAAGTACTGAAAATTAATTCCAATTACTAATTTGCAGTCTGGAAGTACCAGAAATCTCAGTTAAAACTGGGTAACTGTTCTAACAGTGGTTGTTTGTACATACGTTAAAAGTGTAGTCTCTATCCCAAGCAGTTTGTAAATCATCAAGACACATGGGCAGCAAAAGAGGAAAAATGGATCCTAACAAATGCAATTTTAAATAGATTCACAGAGCCACAGTTTATAAATCCTGAAGGCATAGTTTTACCACCTTAAAACCTGCTTTTTCATCTTCTTGAGTTCTCTTTCTTACCTTCATCCACTATATCTTGCCCTCTACACTTAAGTATTACTGTGCTTTATAGGGTTGAGTTTTATTTATTTGTTCTGTTGTTTTTACACACTTCTCACAGTGAAAAACTGTATCTGGAAAGAATTCACTCAGTAAAAGCTGGTACCTCTCTATTTTTAGAAGACTTTCATGCATCAAAAGTTACCATATAAATAAAGCACAACAGAAAAAATTTACTCTTGAAAAGGATGTCCGCAGAACTGCTGCAGATCTAGAAACTGGGGCAGTACTTTGTGCAGAATTTTGTTAATGAAGCATAACCTCTTGCAGTTTCTGTTAAGTCTACTGTAGAATCTGTATCCAACATTACCAGAATAAAAAATATAATGTATTCTTAATACTGCAAATGACAAGTGCATTAAAACTCAGAAATTAGATGTAATCTTAAATGTTGAGCAGTTATTGGGTTATAGGAAATGATAAGCATCAAATGAGTCAGGAAAACTGACTTTGGAGGGCTCATTAGTTCCTAAATTCTCCAGTTCAAATAAACATAAACCTGCAGGCATTGAGAAACTGACTTTGAATTAGACAGAAAAGGCTAGTTTTCAGAAACAACAATAAAATTGTTTTAATTAACAGTACAGGGACAGACTATCTTAAGCCATGAAGGATGAAGCCCATTTCCTTATATGCCTCAGAATAAACAATAAGATCATACAGAGTCCTGACTCTGCCTTAGGTGAGGGAAGAATTTGTGCCAGGCTTCTTCCAGATTATCGCCTCATTTCTGCAGCATCAGCCATAACAGAGGTTGGGGAGAAATGGGAGGCAGAACAGTGCTGTGAGACCCAGGCTGTTTGCCTGGCAGGGGGAGCAGGAGAGCTGTGACAGCTGCTCTCTCTCTCCTCTGGGCTGCAACCTTAAGGCAAGAAGCTCAAACAGCGTGGGAAAGGTTTGCCTGTCTCTGTAGTGCTGCCTAACACATCTCTATAAAGCAGGTCACAACTGCACTCCCCTCCTTCTCAGAGGAGTTTATAATAGCTTGCTGCTCTTGCTATTTCACTGTGCTAATATAAAATAAAATAAAAAAAAATCTATGTCACTGCAGGAAATGAATGAAAGTTTTGACATTAACAATCTCCTCCTTTGATTTGTATTGCTGTTTCTCACACATGTTTCAGCAGTGTGAGACCACTACTGTTGCACACTGCCTCTTTCATTAATGCTGCCTCCTAACTACCACAGAGCTGCTTCAAATGAAGGGTCTTTCAGCTTTTCTATTACCAACTCAGTACTCCTGAGCTTGTAACTATATCTAATTCATATCATGATGGGAAAAAATATTTTATGTTTCACTCCTCTGAATTTTAGTTAACTGGATACAAGATTTCATTGTAACTACAGAATACCATGTTAGCTACTGATGTGAAAGATCAAACTGGGATATCTTTCTATTCACTGCCAAGCTGACTTATTGCATGTGGAGTTCACACACATATGAAATGTTGTACTTTAAGATTAAAAGCCTTCAGTGTAAAGCAAGACAAATAATTGGAATGAATTATGAAACAATTTTATGATCATGAACATAAGGGTTTGGCAAAAATTAACAGTCAAATAAGAAATCTTTTAAAAATTGCTTTCAAATGAAAAATATTTTTAAAAACTTAGTTTGAATCTCAGCTATTATGGACTGTTCAACACAAATAAACTTCTCCAAAAACAAGGAAATTCTGAATATAGTGAAAAACAGTATTCTTATTTATATTGTATAACACTTGCATGTGGATTATAATCTGTGACTAGTAGTGAAAAAGAAGTTAGGTCTGTTGAGCTTCAAACCCCTTTGGCATTCTCAATGTGTTTGTACCCTATTAAGGAATTCAACACTACAGTATTTCTTTCTGTCAAAACATTTAGCATGGATTCTACTTTTTGCATTTATAGATGAGCTACTACATGAAAGGAGAAATATCCCAAAGTACAAACTCCTTGAAAGTTTGTGACCCAGAGAATAGCACCAAATCCAGCAGATTGCAGGCAGGGCCAGTGCTAACCTGCAGCTGTATCAGCAAGCTGTGGGGAAGGCAGCGTCTGTGACATTCTCTGGCTCTTCAAGTAGGGAAAGAAATTCCTCCAGAGAGCACTGGCGACAGCAAGGTGGTGCTCTTTAGCCACTAATGGAACCTGCGGGTCTGGGGCTGCGTTTCCCAGTTGAAGTCCCCGGCTTACACGTTCGTGCACGCTCCTAGCAAGAAACAAAAACAATGTTTATGTTCAATAAATGAAAAATTTACGTCTTCTTAAAATGCATTTACAACTACTTAAAACTGCAGAGTCTGAGAACTGAAGGATCATTTTGAGCAATTAAAACCTTTATGCAAAGACATTATGCATACCAGTTATTTGATGGATGAATGATGGCATATTAAGCACCATAAAGTTAATGTTAATTACTAATGTCAACCATTAATTATATGCTTTTTAATATGTCAGATCAAAATGAGAAATTGGCAGCTTTAAAATTAATATCTGCATTTTGCAACTGTTAGCATGACAAGCAAGTCTGCTTCCAATCCAAAGCCAGGTACTTCTTTAAAATCTTTGTCACTAGGATTTTTAGGATAGAGCTGTGTACAGCAAATAATGGCAAATGATTTTGATCAATTGTAAAGCTTCCTTCTGAAATCTACTTCTCACTTGTACAACCTCACTAGGTACGAGTTTAGATAAAAGATTCATTTTGTCCTGATGCACTGCAGACAATTATGTTTGACAGCAAAGCCCACAGCTTTGTTAGTACAGTAAAGACAAAAGTTACCACTATACATAACTCCCATCTCTTCCTCAGACAATGTGGCATGAATTCAATAACACACTCAATTTTCTTTGATTCTTCTAGTACCATTCCTGCTACTTAATCTAATTTGGAAGTTGTGACTTTCTAGAGGTTTAATAGAGATATGTCTGCAGGGAATCAATGTTCTCCGAGAAATGGGGGGGGGGACATTAATAAATTTGTCTGGTAGAGCAGGATAGGAGGCATTACAGTACCGGGCTGATCAACTAAATAACATGCTTATTAAAAACAATCTGTAGGAACGCACTATCATTCCTGTTCCTATTTATCTTCTGGTCAACCCAATTGAGATTGTGCATTAAAGCACAGGCAGCATTATTACATTTGCTTTATTAAATTCTATAAACAGCACCGTAAAGTCAGAGTCAAGATATTTATAAGATAATGGCAAACCACAGAGGCATCGAGAATTGCCTTAACACTAACATTTCTAGACTACAATGTTTTTTTCTTAACTGACACTCTCACAATAGCAACTGCTTCACAAAAATCTTCCCCTAGATCTTTATTTTATGCTTACCCTAATTTGAAATACACCAAAACAAAAATAGCAAAAACTCCAGCTCCTAGTTCCCTTCTGGGAACAGAGGAAAATTATGAAAGAATTACACAACTCACAGCACTCATTAGGACATCTGAAATGGAATAATTTTAAATAAAGAGTAGGTTGGCTGCAAGGCCTTCCCGTAGTATGGTTGATATTAGAAGCGCATCTCATTATATCAAATTAGTATCCAAAAATTCTGCCCAACACATAATTTAAAACATAAAACATACTGGCTGTCAAAGGTAACGATACCTTATGCCTGCCTGCAGGCATTCATTAGTTTCAATAGGACAGACAGAGAGAATTGAGTACCAGCTACTTTTCGAATGGCTACATTTAACAGACAAGGAAAGGTATGCAGCATTAGGAGGAATCAAGGATTTCTTTGAGAGATGGCATGAGTCCAAACACAGGAACAGAAGCCAGGAATTCTAAACCCAACATTTATTCCCTCTGTGGCTTCACATAAATCATACAGCCTTTGTTAGCCTCAGTTTCCCAGCCATGATATTTGGATAGTGAGACAGCTTACCCTTTAAGGATGCTGTGAAAACAATCAGTGCTTAGAAACTGAGGATTATATTCAGTATGTCAGTTGGTATCCCTATTTACAAGGCATATTCGCCAAGTCAACATGAACTGAAATAGAAGCAAGATTAGCATAAAAAGTCAAGCAACACTTCTTTGGGAGCATCCCCTTATAAAAAAAGGACAATGAAAAGGGTACAGAAACAATGAGGTCTAGAGGTCAAATGATGAAAAGGTAAGAGCAAGGCTAAAGACAAAAGTTAAACAATTATTTTTGCTTATTACAAAAAGAAAAAGTTTAACAGTAAAAACAAAGAGCTTTTCTGTTCTATTTTGTAAGAAAAGTAAAGCATGATGCCTCATAATGCAGAGAATAAAACTTCTGGGACCAAATTCTGCCCTGCTTACACCCAGACTACGCTGTAAAATTGCACAAAGACCTTTTTCTCTCCTCTAAATTGCCTCTCCAAAGACGGGTGCCTTGCATCTCCTTTAGCCATCTATGCAAAGTAGAAGGGTGTACAGACTTCCAAAGTAAGGTAATATATCTCTGTGTCAGTGGAAGGGCAACACGTACAAATCAGTATTTATGTTTATTCATAGTAACCTACACAAATGCTAGCAATAAGGTAAATGCTTGGAATCGATGGGCATCAATATATGCTGCAGCTGATGTTGCCAGCTACTTCTACCAACTAGTACATTTTTTAACTCTACCAAAATATGAATAAATGAAATTTTACTTTTTAGTCAGGTTTCTATTTTTTTTCTAACACTAGACAAGCATACCATCAAACATCACTCAATTTCTAAAACTTTTTACATTTAATTTTCTATTCTTCTAAGAACTCTGAAACCACCAGTTGCCTTATTACATCGGTAATAACTTGTGTGGTTTTTACTTCTTTTAAATAATGAATTTCCTATTTCTTTTAAAAAAAAGTGATATTTTTTTTTCACTTTGACATCAGATCAAATAAACCCAGGGTTTATTAAAGAATGGAATGCTTGTGCTACCAGAATGAAGATTGTGCTGGATATATAGTTATAACAGCAGCATACAGGATTATTTTCTGTATCTTACACCTAGGGTAAGGAATTGCAGCCATTTATCTGGATGTAGATACCGTAATTGTAAAATATGCCCGTGCAAGCCTGCATTACTAAAACAGAGCCAAACTTTAGGTCAAGCCAGAAGAGTAAAACACAAAACTCATCAACCTGTCTATATAATGGAAACTTTCAAGTCACTACTAGTCTATAATCTGGACTAGATGCATAATAGCATCCAGACCTAATGCAATGTAATTTAATTTGATCTATAACGGGTCAGAACTCCCCAACATGAGAGACTTCTCTCTTACCAGCATTGCCAGGGGCTACCACCCTCAGGGACACAAAGGCTATGAATACAGATACTGGTTTCTTCACAGACAGAATTCCCAGCTCCTCCACTCCCAGTCCAAGGCAGGCCAGAATAAAATACAAGAAATCTGAGCTGCCTCGTACAGCCAGGACTAAGCTCAAGAAAGTCTTTTTAAAGGATGTGAACGACCTCTTGATGATGAAATATATAAATAATTAAAAACCACTATCTGAAGGACTAACATGCTTGGACAAAACTAGGGAGATTGAGAAGAGATATATTAGTATTTTTAAAATGGTAAATGGTTTTCATGCATAGAATTTCAACTACAGTAATTATTTCCAGAAAAACTCAAGTAAAGTGAAAGGAAGCAAAGCACCATCACAATCAGATTCAAAGAGATGCAATAAGTGCTTTATGCCCTTTGCAAATCAACAGAACTTGCACAATACTTAAATTTTGAGACTTCCCTTCCAAACTTTCTTCCTTTTTTATATCATTAAGATTATTAACACAGTTCATGGAATCACAGAATTGTTTTGGCTGGCAGGGACATTAAAGATTACCTATTTCCCACATCCCTCCATGGACATCTCCCACTAGATCAGGTTGTTCAAAGCCCCATCCAACGTGGCCTTGAATACTAGTGGGGCATCCACAGCATTTCTGGGCAACCTTTGCCAGTGTCTCACCACCCTCACAATAAAGAATTTCTTCCTAGTAAGTAACCCAAATTTCCTCTCTTTCAGTTTGTACCCATTCCTTCTTGTCCTATAACAACAGTTTCTGATGCAGAGTCCCTCTCTGGCTTCCCTGTAAGCCCCTTCAGATCCTGGATGAGGTCTCCACACAACCTTCTCTTCTCCAGGCTGAACAGCCTCACCTTTTTCAGCCTTTGTAGGGGAGGTCCTCTTGTCAACTTCATGGCCTCCTCTACCCTTGCTCCAACAGGTCCATATCTATCTTCTGCTCAGGTCCCCAGATGATGCCATGATTCACAGCTCAACCAGGGCTTGAGGAGGGCCTGGGGCACTGCCTCACCTTTAGCAAAGCTTGGCCTGCCCCTCCCAGCAGAGAGACACTGTGATTCCAAGGTGTTTGAAGACGTGAAATATCCAGTCTCTGACAAGCAGTACACTCAGCTTTTAGCAACTGAACAATACTTAGCAATCAGCACTGCAGAATTAATTACAAACTACTCACTCAATTTCACTTTCTTCAAATGCCATAAAACACCAATAGTTCTTTCATATCTCTACTGCTTTCTTCCTGTCACACCATCAGAATTGCTGTTTACAGTGACCAGAACTGGAAGCAAGGTTTCAGCAGAAGCCACACACATTTCCAGTAACTAAATGTATCCAAGATTAAGCTGAAAAAATTCCTTGTGTGCTCTTCATATGCCTTTGAAAATCCAGTATGAGTATGCAACTAGTTGACTATAATGTCATTTAATCACCTTATAGAAAATTGCAACTATAGCACTTATTTCATTGATCCCTATGGATACCAATCCCATGTTGACAAACTCACTGTTCAACTTCTACTTACTTAGAAATTTGTTCAAAGGCATTTATTTATTTTTTGTCTGTGCTTCAAATACGCAGTTAAGACTAAACACGTGTAACATTTCTGAATCACAACCACTTCCAATAACATAAAATATCATACAAAGTGTAAAGGAAAACACACTTTTAGAGTGAGTTAAATATTTTTATACAGGATTTTTTAAAACATTAAAAAAGAAAAGCTAGTTTCAGTCTGAAATGCAGTACTGGCACTCACAAAGGCAAAACCAAAATGGTTGCATATAGATTCAAGTCTGCTTTCAATGCAGTATCATAGCACTGTGACAAAATAAAAGTAACAAACTGTATGATCCTACCTCTTACAAATGCAGATTCGTGCAAAAGAAATGGATCTGGATTCACAGAAAAGGCACACTAACTGCATGGTGGTGCAGTTTAGAGAGTGGTGGCAAATCACAGATGTGGGTTTCAGGCATCTCATGATAAAAGCTTTTGGTTTTCTTTTCACTGGAGAATGATTGTGACCATCTGACCTAATGTGTGGAAAGGTGAACTTCCTTTCTCTTGGCCACGGTTATGAATGCAGGTGCGCCGAGTGGGAGAGCTCCGCACTGAACTCCTGGTTATCAGCATGTTTAGTAAGGGCACTGACAGCGTGCTTACAAGAATTTTAAGTGCTAGAACATCTACTTTATGGCCTCAAAGTGCCTAAGCTGGATGCTAAACAGCTGAGGCTTATGAAAACAGCCTTAATGTCTCCGGGCACACGTTTTGATACCTAAGGAAGTTGGGTGCTTAAAACGGAGTCACCTACACACTGTCAGACACTTCCACATTCAGTCTGTTTCAGTGAGACATGCATGAAGGAAGGTGACTAAATTCTATCCAAGACTGATTCAAACATCCAAGCCTTCTTTTAAATCTGTTTCTAAGCTCTCTGGGATACAATTTCTTTTTTATACCCCTTTATATAGCACCCTGTATATTGAGACTGGTATGATTGCAGTAGCAACTCTCACAGTGCACAGAATTTTCACCTACCTTTGTGGAACTAAAATCTACATTTCAAATAGCTAAGTAAGACGAGAAACTTAAGACCAAAAATAAAATCTTCATATCCATTAAAAGAAACATTTGGAAAAAGATTCCACAGTTTATAATGTGTCAGCACTGTGCAAGCCATAACAATAGCACCACCACAGAGCTGTACAGCAGAGTGTATAAGCACAAGTGGAAAAATCATGACACAGTATTATCCAACATCAACACACCCCTATCAGTTCAGTATTTATTAAATGATGTTTTAGTGTTCTCCCTTCATTTTAATTTGCTTCAATGAACCATTTGTTTAAAAGTTTACTCGAAAAAGGAAGTCCAAATAACATGCCTGGTTATGAATGTGTATGATGATTACTGACTTATGCAATGGAGTAGGGAGGTCTAACAAGGGAAGAGGGATGTTTCTCAGAACTCTAACATACAGGGCTTTTATCAAATGCTTAAATTCACCCATAGTGCTTAAGTTCTTTATAGTGGACATGCACAACACCATTAGTAGCAGTGTTACAGCACGCCTTCACCAGGAACAAGATGAAGCATACACAAAGTCTCAGATGTTGGATGAGATCCAAAGGGATACAAGGATGCAATGATTAAAAAGCAGGACGCAAACAGATATCAGACTCCTGAATAATAATTCCCAAACTGCTCACTTAGTCAGATAACCCTCTTTTGACCAGAAAGTTCCCCAGGTGCTGGCAACTGATCTACACAAAAGCCTTGAGCTGAGCATCTGATTCACAATCTCTGTCTACTGGGGCCCAGAAATTTGATCATGACTAATTCACACCAAAAAAAAAAAAGCAGGTTGCATAAGGTGCAGCAGTAGCTCCTCACATTTTCAAATACCGAATACATTTTGCTTTATGTAACAACCAATGAATCACAGCATCAGGGTGGAGGGCAGCTGGGTCCAGTTTTGATACTATTTTGAGCTCTGCTCTTGATTGTGAGTTCTACATTAAGTCCATTACTGGATAAAAATGTGAAATCCCAGAACAAGGAATGGAGCCCATGACATTCTTCTCTCCCAGCATTACATACTAACCACTAGAAAGCAGATATTTAATCATTCCAGCTGCTGCCTGTGATTTAAATGACAAACAAACAAGAAAAAAAAAAAACCCCAAGACACTTAAGTACACATCTTCAGCAGTTGGGCTCTTCAAGTGCTTCCAAACACACAGATTTGTTTTCATGACACTAAATCAGATGTCTCTGAGCCCACCAGACATACGCTGGATGCAATCCTTTACATTTTCTGTATGTTAACAGGAGATAAAATCCCAGAGAGGAGGAAAGAGCTGTTTGTTGTACAAGTAACATATGCTGCATGTGTCAAACGAGCTGCTGGTGAGCTGGACCTGTTACTGTAAGTGATCAGACCACTGTACCTTGGAAGACCCCGACACTATTTGAGAGAAGGATACTTCCAAGTGCTGGTAACCCTCAAGCTTGCCTGAACAGAGCTGTCAGGCAGAGAGATACCCAGAAATAAAAGGTCAAAAGAAGTCATCATCACCACAATACTGTGGAAAGAAACTGATGCACAGGAAGTTCCCCCTGAACATGAGGAAGAAGTTGCTTATTTGTCTGGGTGACTGAGCACTGGATCAGGTTGCCCAGAGAGGTTGTGGAGTCTCCCTCCCTGGGGATATTGAAGTGCCAGCACACAATCCTGCACCATAGGCTCTATGAGGATCCTGCTTGAGCAGGGAGGTTGGACCAGATGACCCCACTGTGGTACTTTCTAACCTGACCCATTCTATGATTTCAATTACTAGCATCTCTGTAAAACCTTAGCTAACCATTGCTATAACATACTCTACCTTCCTCCACCCAAAACTCCTACTCAGACTGTGTTTGTTTGGTTTTTTGCCACATGTACATTAGGAATACATCACCCCCAAATATCTTAGAACATATTTTGTATAGTCTTGCCTTAATTGAAAAAAATGCCTATTTTATTTTGTTAAAAGGCTACAAATCCTTTCAATTTACCACATCAGTCGTTGCCTGGGTAGAAGCAGATCACATACTCTTTCCTACTGAAGATACAGTAGGTTTAAATAGAGCCATTCCAGTTCTTTCATTGGTGGTATAAATCTTCAAATCTCAGTGGAAGAGCCTAGTATATTCCTATTGTTAGTGAATCATTGACAGAAGAGACTCAACAGTTAAGAAGATTCTAATGTGACAATTTATATAAGCAGAGTAATTAAAGTATATTAGAAATCCAGATAATCTCTCCCAATCAAGCCAATGAAGGGCAGCCCGTGGGCATTCAAATTACACATTGCAATTTAGCTCAGGGTCACCTTCCCAAGTTAAATCATACCAACAGAAAATGCCTTAAACAAAACAATCCTTACTCATAACTAAACCTATTCAGGAAATTACCTAAAACACTTTGGAGATGTACACATTTAAAAAAGTTAACCACTTTAAACCACTACTTTTTTCCTTCAGCTGATTTGAAGATAAGGGTCAGATTTAATTTCCTAGACATTACTTGAAATATTCACTAAAACACAGGGAAGAGAGGAGAAAATGTTTCAGATCCCTTTATATGTTATAGTGAAGAATGGCAGTAATATTTTCTCACATTACCTGACAGGGTGTTAAAACAGATGAAGCAAGATGTAGTAATTATATACCAACAGATAGGGAATCTAGTGCTTATGATTTTTTTAATATTCTCATAAGCAATTTTTTTTACTGCTTTTGTTTATATTTATTTGTTTGCCTCATGTATCTTCTGCAAATCAGTCTACGGACTGCACAATTAAAGGCAATTGATTACATTTTGACATAAAACTAAAAGTAAATTAAAACCAATATATATAGTTTTCCATCTTTAAGGTTATATCAAAAACAGAAAAAACAAAAAACTCTCCCAAAAAACATAACCACTGCAACTGATCCCATAATAAACAAAAATGGAAAATTTACACAATTCAAATTTTAAGTCCAAGTTTCTAAACTTTTTAATACACAACTTAACTGCTACTTCTTTACAGAAATACAATTCATGAGGCTCTTACAGAGGAATTTGCTATATTTATGTTCTTCACTAAATTATTTAGATTTGAATGTAACAGAGTAAACAGCATGTACCAGAGAGAAAAGCTGAAGTGAAAGTCTCAGGCTTTTAAGACAGACTTTTTTCCACAGCAATACGGAAACAATAATGTGCTATGATCTACAACCAGCAAAGTTCTCACTGATTAAACGATCTTCCCAATCAAGGAATCACTAAAACTGGCAAAAAGCAAAAGTAAAAGCAGTCATGACCTAATCCTCTTCAAAGTTTTCAAACCAAGCTTTCAGAGTAAGGAATGTTAGTTTGTCAAGCTGACACATTTCTGAATACAGCTATCCCTTGAAACTTGAAATACTCTTTGGGAACTCACCTTCTGGACTTTTAGAAGGAAACTGCACATTGGTGTGACAAAGACTCAAAATCTAGTTGTAATTCATATATACTCCTTTAATTTTTTTTTCTACTGGATGGCAGAAGTTGCACAAAGGCCGAAGTGGAACTAACCTGAATATTCCTGCCCTTCACTGAAGAGCAGTGAAAGTTCCCAAGATATCACCTACAGACTTGGCAGAGACAAGAATATGAAAAATGTGAAAAGATGGTATTTTAAAACTCATGAAATTGCAGGAAGAAATATATAATGGATATCCTTCAAAGAGGAAAATGGGCACACAGCAAATTCTGTAGAATTTAACTGAGAAAGAAAAAAAAAATAAAACACACAAATGAAGTGTCAAGCAGAGCCAGTTCTCCCTGCTATATTATACCACTTCTTTTACCCCATTCTTTCTGCAGTGGCCTTTCTCCTCAATGAGATTTGCAACGATGCAGGCCAAAGAGATGACATAATCATGAGATTCAAATGAATACTCCATATAAACACTTACAAGAACTTTCCACTGATTGCCTAAATAAAGTCTTACATAAATGGAGAAACAGGTCAGTAGTCTACCTGAAGCAACTCCTACTAAATTACAAGAACTAGCAAGGATTTGGAAAAGAACTAGCATAAAATATAATCATGGATGAAATAAAGGAAATCAAACGTGGAATTCTTTTCTACTGACTGGATTCTCTTTCCTTTAAAGACATACCGTACAAGTGTCACCAAAATTCTGATTTTATAATGTGCAATATTGAAGATAGGGCAATAATTTCCAATTATTTTTCTATGCAATTAACATCAGATTTTAGAGGAAAGCTGTTCATGACTAGGTCTGCAATAATGAGAGAAAAACGTCAACAGACCTTATGCTGCTTCTTCAGTTCACTAATTCATAGATAATTTGTGGATGGGGAACATTAGGAAATGTTTTTCCTAATTACTCTAAAATGTTCTTGTGTATTTCTTTTAGAACACATATATTTTCTAAAAGCATTAGCTATTTTGTAAACAATTAAACAGCATAGGACTCTCTTAGTTAACCACTAATTCATTCATCAATACATTGTTTTACCCATTTTTGAATGGCTAGGCTTGATGATTATTCACTCTATATTTCTTCTAAGTGAAGAAATGTCAGAGGAAAGAGTTGCAAGACCACATTAATATATAAATTTTAAAAATTATCTGCTCATTTCTAATAAATTAGAAAAACCATCTGCTCATTGAGGGGCTCATCTCCTGATATCAAAGATTCTAATCTTCACCGGGATTGAAAGTGTTAATGCTGTGAATAAAATATTTTCAACTGCAACTGAATCATGTGAAGATTATCAATATAGCAGCAATGTACAGAGGTGCTCCAGCAAGGTTACAGAGTTTAATATAATCCTCTCTATAGCTAAGCACAGTAATAGAGAACCCTGTGTTCACGGTGACAGCATGTTGTGTGCACTCAGTAATACTTTTAAAATACATGGGGAGAACAAGAAATCCCCAACATCCTTACCATTCTCAAAGACAAAGTAAAGATATTAACAAGAACAGACACACAACCCTAAAACACAAAGGTACAGAAAAGCCAAACATTCAAAGCTGCAGAATATTACTTAGCACCCTTCTCCTTAACCCTTCTCAGTGGGTTTAACTGCATCACTGAAAAGACAAGTTGTTATGACTGTAATTTAAATGCAAGAAACAGAGCTTGGGCTTGCTTTGTCTAGGTCTGCTGTAGGGAAATATTACATCTGCCACAGCCACCCTAGCAAATTTGCGTTAGAGAGCTGTTTTCTTTTCCTAATCACATTTAGAAAAGATAAGTTTGCAAGAGCAACAAAGACAACACAACACTGTGTTAATTCAGTGCAACCAGTTCACATTTCAGTTTGTGGAATACTGTTGAGAAAAACAGACACCTGATTTGAGCTCAACTGCAATTTTCCTTCATTACCTTCACTGGTGTTCAGCCATGCTAGCTTCTCCCCTGTACTGTGCAGGCACATTCTGAGATCACAGTTTCCTTTGTGTCCATAACGCAAAATACAAACTGGAAGGCATAAACACACAAAGTGACCCTTTGCTGTCCCAAAATCTGAAGTCCTAGGAGAGAGTGTCCAGGCATTCATTTTAGCATGAGGGCTCAGCCATTCACAGATCTCAGCCAAGCAGTCTCTCCTAGACTCTGCACTATTCAAGACACTGGGAGTCATCTTGTTGCTTTGAACAGTTGCCTGCTCAGTTCTTTTGAAGAAACAACAGAAAAAGTAAAGAGATAAAAAGGCATTTAGTTACCCTAAGCAGACTTTCCCTATAGGTCAGAGGCAGAATTTTTTAATCTACTGAAAGAACAAAGAGAAAAATAAAGAAAAAAAATTAACAAGCTGCATTGAAATTGATACTATTGTAGGCTTTTGTATTCCCCCTTTTTAGTTCAAAAACATGCAAAAATCCCCACCTAAACCAAATTTAATATTTATAAGTCATTGCCATATCACAGAACTTAAAAGAGCTGCATTTCAATTCTAAAAAGCCTTATTTTGAATAGAAATCTTTTGCAACATTACAATTAGTTTTGATCAAATTAAGACAAAATTCCCCAATAAATTCCCTGTCACCTCACAAAATTAGAGTTTAAAAGGAAAACACTAAACATACTCCTTTACCACTAATGGGAAAGAGGAGGTTTACAGAAATCATTGGAAGTTCTGTGATATACCCTGACCATGAGACACTTCAGCCTTTGGTATTGAAAACTTTGTTAATTTGTTTGTTTAAAAAAACACTAGTTATCTTTTATCTAAGATATTTCTTAGAGAACTGAGAAACTGTCATTACACTTCTGTAACTTCAGGTTATCATAGACCAAAGTTCTTCTTTTTCCTTTAACAGGAGATTTTGTTTTCAAACTATTTTATATTTGAAAGAACAGGGAGCCCAGATCTCTTTGGGTTATATTTATTTAAGGTTAGACTCTATTAGGAACATAAATGCTAATATCTGACACATTGGGAATAGAAAGTATTAACTGTTAGGTATTTATATGAAAACAACACATCACTCCTGGCATCATGATTCTTCCTTCTTGACATCAGAGCACAACAGCTATAACCAAAGATTCGAGGGTCACAGCTCAGAAGTTCAGCACCATTTGTTCCCTGTTAAAGAGTATCTTCCTTCAAAATAATCAGAAGGAAGACCCACTCAACCCCATCAAGAACCCCTTGCTTGCAAAAGCTGACTGCCCATGACCACATCCAGATGGCTTTTGAATAGTTCCATGTATGGAGGCTCCAGAATGTCCCTAGACAACCTGTACCAGTGCTCAGTCACCCTCACAATGAAAATAAAAGTGTTTGCAGATGTTCAGAGTGACTCACATGTGCCTCTGGTCTTGTCACTGGGCACCTGTGACAATAGCCTGGCTCTGTCCCCTTCACATCCTCCCCTCAGATAGATAGTCTATTGCTAAAATCCCCCTTCTCCAGTCCAGGCTGAACAGTTTGGGCTCTCTCAGCCTTTCCTCACAAAAGAGATGCTGCAGTCCCAAAATCATCTTAGTAGCCCTTCACTGGACCTTACCCAATATGTCCACATCTCTCTTGTATTGAGTAGCCCAGAACTGGACACAGCAGCCCCAGCTGTGGCCTCTCCACAAGCAGAGGGGAAGGATTCCCACCCTGAAGCAGCTGATAATGCCCTGCCTACTGCAGCACAGGATGCCATCAGGATTCCTGGTGGCAAGGGCACATTTCTTCCTGAAATCCCCAATGAAGGTATATGGAAACCTTCCATGCCATTATAAAATGACTCATACATGAGTATAATTTATAGTGGGAATCAGAATGCCAGATTTTCTGAGAAACTGAAATGCTAAGTGAGGAGCAAATGCTTTTATAAATCATGTTACTTAATAAACAGACAAACTGCAGATTGCAAATAGGCATCTTTCATAAAACTCTTCCATTTGAGCAGAACTTCTAAAATTCATCATACTCTAGACATTGTGTTAAACAGGATTTCCATTTGTATTTTATTTGTCACTTGTTGACTTTGTTTTGTGCATTTTTTATTAAAAGTTAAAGTCGTGGAAAGAAACTTTGGAAGGGACACCTGAAGGTACAACCCTTGGCTCAAAGCAATGCCAATCTTCAATAAACCAAGGAGAGAAATTCTACAACCTGCCTTAGATATTTGTTCTAATGCTTGTGNACTCTTCCATTTGAGCAGAACTTCTAAAATTCATCATACTCTAGACATTGTGTTAAACAGGATTTCCATTTGTATTTTATTTGTCACTTGTTGACTTTGTTTTGTGCATTTTTTATTAAAAGTTAAAGTCATGGAAAGAAACCTTTTTGGAAGGGATACCTGGAGGTACAACCCTTGGCTCAAAGCAATGCCAATCTTCAATAAACCAAGGAGAGAAATTCTACAACCTGTCTTAGAAATTTGTTCTAATGCTTGTGAAAATTTTATCCTTATTTCTAATAAAAACTTTTCTACACAATCCCAGTCCATTGATTCCTGCAACCATATATCATTGTGACGAGTATGATTCCATCTTATCAATAAGCTTCCCCCAGTCAGACTCCTTTTTGAGCCAATAAAATGCCTTCCACCCACCACCTCCCATCCAAACTCTCTTTTCCAAAGGATGAAAAACCCATCTTTCTCTGTCTCTCCTTGTAAGAGCATTTGCTCCTGTCCCCTAATCATCTTGTTCATCCTCTGCTCAACTTAAATCTGTATTTCAATGCTTTTCTTTTACTGGAAACCCAACATGCTGCTTACTTATACAACATAATTTATTTGAGCCATATTCTTGTAGAGCACCAGGAGGGCAATGAAATGTAGCTGTCTATAGCTACACAATAGCCCAGACTCAGATATAACAATTTTTCTGTATTTTTACAAGCTAAGTCTTTTTTACCAATTCCTTACTGTCTTTTTTTCCCAGACAAAAGTTCATGAGAAACAATAACTATATAGTGTGACTGGAATGTCAAGTAATGGTTCTGAAAGGACAGCACTGAAATCCAGTTTTAGGTATAGTAATTTCCAAAATCCTGCCTTCAGCTCTTCCGTGGGACTCTGAGATCAGGATAACAGCAACTGACAGCGAATTATAATGATGGGACAGGTTCATCTCTTCTCTAAACTACCCGTTACACTTTTAAAAGTAATTTTTTACACAATACAGATGGCTGAAATAAAAATTAAAGCTTAAAGGTTGACCCTAAACAGATAATTTCTTACAAATAAGACACCAGTGGTTATTCAGACTCCCAGTGCTGATGGATCCCCACACTGGGGAAGAGACACCCACATACTGTACTAAAGTGGATCTCTCTCTAAGCTCACAGTGTTTCATTCAAATAGGAATAGAGATAATTTTAGAAGAGTTTACAATCTTAGAAATGTGATGGCAAAATTATGGCTATGGAAAGATCATTAATACTCTTCTTAGCCATGCTATTAAAAAAATTTTAAAACATAAAAATAAAAGTTCAGCAAATTGTGTGAAACATTCACTGAGGACAACTTCTCCAATGTCTTCCATTAACTAGCACAGCTTTAGAAATGCAGTTTCTCTCATTAAGCACGTCCTCATCCACGTTCAAGTACAAAGAAGCAAAGACAAATTAGTAAAATTGTTATTCTGGCTGCAGAAATTCAGACGCTGAGTTGGTGGCACCTCAGTTAAAATTTTCTGATGGGATCACGAGACGTGAAATGGACTCTGAGGATAACTGCACAAAGTCCTGAGTATCAAAATATTAAAAACTAAAACCCAAATACTGAAAACAAATCAACTAAAAGTACTACTACAAACAGTTATCTCTTCCAATATTCTGAAATAATTTAAAGTAACAGACCTATCTTACCATTACACCTGTAACAGCATTGGTATTATCATGTAACTAATTTTTCAGGCAGGAAGCCTGAAAAATATGTCAAAAATACTGTTAATTTAAAACAAGACTGTAACAGAGAGAGGAACTGTAGTTCAAATAAAGTCCCACCATTCTAAAATAAAACTCTCTCACTTCAGCTTCTCTAGCTGTCTTTGCAGAAAACCAAAACCTGTATGCATTTGGATACTCTTTAGCAAGCTGCTTGGAGTCATATAGTGTTAGTCATTTACGAAAATCATCCTCCCAGGAGAGAAAAACATATTTTGGAAGGCAGGCAAACTTATACTCAAGATAATGAACTAATTTGTTTCCAAATTCCAAAACAAAGTATTTAATTTCCTTCCTGCAAAATCAATTTTGTTCCTTATGGAGTATCTTGCAGGAAAGGATGCTGTTCCTGGAACACATCTTTTTAGTGGAGGTGATTACTTTGGGTACAAAACATCCTGTTCTAACATTGTTCCCAACACTGGGTAATACAGACAGTAGAGCTAATCTTCTGTCATCAAAGAAGAATGGCAGGCTTGCCAAACTTGTATCATCATCCCCTCATCCCCTCTGAAACACAGTAAAAATCACTGTTAGAAGTGATAGTTTATTAGATCAAAGGTACCATCAACAATATCAACTCTGCCTAATAGTGTTAACAGGAAAATATTTCACAACTTCTACCACTGGGCATCCATTTAACTTCTAGCACCAGCTATGCTGTAAAACTGTGCACATAATTTATCTTGCAACTTGTGCATGTGGGAAGGATTATCCAGGAAAAACTTCTCACAGTCTGACAAAATGCTGTGATTTGCTCTGTTCAGATGACTGAACAAACAGACTTCAAGCAATCATCGACAATAGTTTTTATCTTCAAACATGCTAAAGTGTTACATTACCTGAGAGCAACCTATTGCTTTAAGACCATATTTGATAGAATACAAGTAAATGAACAATTACTACACTTTAAACTTGTCCAAATTAGGCTTAAGTAATATTGAAGTTCACATTTATCTTTCACATTTTTAGCAATTTCTCCACAAAACACTCCTAATGCTTCCACAGTGTCCATGGTAACATATTTGCTTACATATAGCTTAAACAGACATTCATTCCAATTAGGTGAAGTAAACAGAAAACAGCCATTCATAATTCCTCAAGTTACTGTCTTTTTTTCTTTTACATAGCAATCAACAGCCTTCAAACAGTTTCCAGTTTAAGTCTGTCACATGCAGTTGATGACAGATAGGTGTGCCAGCAAATTCTCCGCATCATGGCAAAACAAATTTAATTACTCCCAATAATATGCACAATATACAAAAAAAAGTATTTAATAATAATCCCAACTATGTAGTGTAGATTTGATAACTTACCATGTTTCTTTTCAGTGTAAAAGTATTGTTACTACTCTGCAAGGCTTCCTAAAGTTTAAGCTAATATTTTTCTATACTATAAAACATTTGATGATAATGATACATGCTGTAATGCCTTCCAAAAGACTCACCTCAGACAGAAATTATGCTCAATAAAATGGGATTGTATGAAATTGTGCTGGTTTTACGGTATTGTATTGTATTTAATATCAAAACAGAAAGGGATGTTGTTTAAAAACTTGCAGCACATATTTTTTCAAACATTCTGATTTTATGTGCCTGTTTGTTACTTAATTTCTTAAGATGCACTTGCCTAGTTTGCAATATTTGTCTTATCACCAACAAAGTAGTTGATGAAGGTGTTTCCTGATGTTTTTTACATAATAAACACACTAATGAAAAAACAACAAGAGCCCTGGGACACCTACCAGCTCCTACCACTCAGCTTATGTTCCGCATATCCTGTCCTTGCCACGCAGCATCACCTACCACAGGTAGACAATACATTGTTAATAATGTCGCAAATAATTTTTAAAGTTTTCTATGCAGCTGCTGAAATAATTCAGAGACAACTTCAAGACACAGAGTTAAATGTTGAAGCTGTTTTTCTATTTTGCTCTTCAAAATGCTGAACTAGAAAATCCCTCGAGTGAAAAGTCAGAGAAAGGCTACCATCCCTTCTAGGGTTAAAAGATGCTTTTGTAAGATTTTTAGGTCAGATTAACCTTTTGCTCACAATAGGGCTGGTTATTGGTTTTATTTTTTACTGTCTTTAACACAGGTAAAAAAAATCAATATGAAGCGAGACAAAGGGCTCTGAAGGCCCTGGCTGCACCAGCTTTTGGTTTGGCTCATACACAATCCTACAACATGCTGAGGCTGGGAAGGATTAGCCTGCTTGTGTTGAGTAAACCGATGATACTCAATAAACAGTTTCTGTTGTAAACCCCTTAGGACGTGCAAAGCCACACTAGTTGGCATTAGACCAGATAAGCTGCCGAACCAGCTGTAATCTCATTTAGACCTGAGCTGATCCTCCTGTCCTTTCATTCCACAGGATCAAAGCAAACCACTGAGGAGGCAGCTGTATTATAGCAGCAGTGCTTGCTGGATGCGGCAAACATTTCATAAATTCCTCTCCTTGAAGCAAGCCTGCACATAATCTACCCAGAGCCAGTTCAATCAATGGATTTCTGAATTCATTAGTCTTATTATTACAGAATAACTGTTTTCTCCACATAGTGTTGTAGCTGTTGCAAGCCAACTCTGCAAAACAGCTCTTATTGCTGACCATTTCTTTCTGGTAATGTGCCTTTGCATTTTTGCAGTGCTACATGAAAATGATTTAAATCACTTCAATGCAGTATTTTTTTAAAGACTAGAAATAAAACCAATTCACGAATATTCAAGTAGGAAGTCTTGAAATATAGTACACTCTTCCAAGCATAATTACTGGCTACCTGTTTGAATGCTTTCATGCATCAATAATAACGACCAATGTTTTCTGAGCTCAAATGATAACAGCAAAAGTAGAGATTATATCATTGTAGCAGCATAAATACAGACAAAAATACAGATGTGAAAGGAGTAATTCTAAGAAAGATTTCTATTTGCCTTTTACTCTTTGTGTTCTCTGGAATTAAAAAGAAGAAATATTTCCATTGTTGAAGAAATGAATAGCACAACTTAGGAAAACCGGAAAACCACACAAGCAACAAGTCTTTTTAAACTAAGCAAAAATGAAAACCAAGGCACTAGATCAAATAAGACTAGAGGGTGTAACATTCGATTTCTGTATCACATTTGGAGTTTTCACTCCAGTTGTAATTATAGATAAAAAATATTATGGCATAATCTTAAAGCTTTAGAAGAACAGAATGTGTAATCCAGAAAATGCATCAACTGATCCATTTCCCACCAGCAAACTCTGCAATATAGCACACATTCACAGATAAAGTAAAATTAGATTTTTTTTTTTACTTACAATGGAATAAGAAAAATATCGTTAAAAATATTTTTCAGTCCTTATAATTGCTAATTATATTAATCATTAATGTAAAGACTTAAGTTTTCTGATACAGCTGCATTGGAAAAACAAGAAAATGGATGTAATAAGAATTATGCACCACAGCAGCAATTTTTTTAGATCATATACAAGTAACAGTACTGATTCTTGAATCACTGCTTGAGGAATGAGTAGTAGCCAGAGAAAAAAGTTTCGTCTGAAAAATAAGGAAGGCCAGGTACCCCTTTACAGTTAAGGTAAAAATAGCAGTGTGTGTGTCTTAGTGTTATTTGCAGCCAATTTAAATATGCAGCACATTCATGCACAAACTGAAATGTCAGGAAGATCCCTCACAGAGAACTGCTCCGAGTTTACAGAGCACAAGAGAAAGATCTGTATCATATTTGCAGGCACACCCTACCCTACACTGCAAAGATCTATTGAACATCTGTATCTGGCTGCTCATGTTTTTATAAGAGTATAAAAAAAAGTTCTTGTAATAAAAAGATTCAATAAAGTACAATAAAATTGAAGTTTAACACATGCAAATGATTTTTAACAGATTACAGAGGGGAGATGTTTAGTACGAAACCTTTTCAAGCACTACAGCACAGATGTGCTAGAGTATGTCACAGGCAGCTGGCAAAGATGAATAAAAGGTATTTGCACCTATCATCTACAGATGTGTAAAAAACTCACCACACATCTCTTCCTCAATCACTTATAAGCCATCTGATGTGCTAGTTAATGATTCCCCTCTCTCCACTTCATTCTTCAGACATAAAGGGGTCCCATTTAACATAATCACTTAATAACAGCAAAGTGATGGGTATCAGAACTCTAATTCTTCTAATATTTGCAAAATCCAGCTCTTTGTAATAATAATAACACCATGATAGCAAACTGTAAAACTGTGTAATTATACTTTAATTGTATTGTGAGGCATGCATTAATCACAAAGTTTAAGTACCAAGGATGGAATTATAATAATTCTGTAAAACAAATTTAAGCTAGCTAAGTAGGTCAGAACCACTAGCATGCAACAGGAGACCTCTGGGAATTTATCAGTTAATGGCTATTTATGTGCAAATGAGTGCCCTCCAACCCTCCCAAATCCTGTGTAGCTGAAGGGTATTTCTGTTAACCAGGAGCATGCTTAACTGCTGAGGCATAAATTAAACCATTTATTGGAATGATTTTAATTCTTCTCTCCCCCCCCACCCACTCTAGCTACTCCCCTCCACCATCACTAGCAGCACAATTTACAGTATTAATTTACATGGAGATAAGATTGCTGAAGAGTTTTCAGAAATTACTCTGTTTCAAGAAAGAGCAGGAAAACGAGAGTAGCAAAAAAAAAACGAGCGAGAGACAAACTTCTAGTAAGAGACAGCAGCAAGCAATGCTACACTTAATCTTCAAATATTGGCAGGTTGAGCCAAAATTCCAGAGGTTCAGTAGCACAGTAGTGCAGTGGAAATACTTTCATAATGAACTTTATTGAAATGAAATTCTGTTTTACATCCTCATAGAATCACAGAACCTTTGAGGTTGGAAAAGACCTTTAAGGTCATCAAGTCCCAGCATTAACCCAGCACTGCCAAGTCCACCACTAAACCATGTTCCCAGGTGCCACATCTCCTTTTTTTAAATACTTCCTGGGCAGCCTGTTCCAGCGCTTGACAATCCTTTCTAGGAAGATTTTTTTCCTAATATCCAATCAAAACTTTCCCAGGTGCAACTTGATGGCATTTTCTTATCTCACATTCTAAATTTGGAGAAGACAATGAAGCTCAATGGGGACTGCATCCACTGAATTTTATGTCATAACGTTCAGACTGTACACATATTAAAGGTTTTCTTTCAGGAAAGAAAACAACAAAAATTCTTTGGCTTCAATTTTTGAGTTGGAAAAAGCTAGTCATTTTTCATGTCTTAGGAAAATAGATACCTTTACAAACTACTCAGAATCAAGATGTATTGAATTTTCACTGTGATGTAAAATGGGGATGATTTACAGACAATATAAATGATTTCTCAACACTTATAATCATACTAGTAATTCAGTACAGCAAGGCAAGATAATGTAAGCCTAACTTCAAGATTCACTTTTAGGCTAATAATTTCATATGCTTGGGGTTTCTTTTCTTTCTAAGTGCATGAACACATATTCTTGCAAAGCCTAGGGTCCCAGTACAATAAAGCCACAAAAATCTGATTATCCTAGCATCAATTAACCACAGCTCCCTGTTACCCTAAACAAGGTCACATCTCCCTAGTGCCTAATAATTATATTGTAAAATCCCTTGATTGCCTGAATATAGTCACTCTCCCTATGATGTTTGGATGATCATGGTTGTGTTACAGTTAATTATTATTTAAGAGATGATCACATTACCTTACTCTTTCTGCTCATCTTTGCACCTAATACAAAAGTCCACATAAATGTAACACAATGGACAAATACACACAGTTTTTCCTCACCAAGCTGTTGCAGAATACCCTTTAATATAAATAGGTCTGGTGTGACTCAGAGGAATTCCCTGGGAGCAAATTTTTAGCAGCTCTAAAATATTTTTAATAGGCAGATACTGGAACACTTACTGAATTATTTCCAAAGGCACATCTCCAACAGCTAAACAATATATTCCTGTCTGGAAAAACGAATCTCAATGAAAATAAAATACTCAGTTTTATTCTTGTGGTTGACTTTTTGTAAGGAAAATAAGACTGCAAAAAGCAGTAGAAGGAAACCTCATTGTCCTGGCAAGCACATCAGTACTTGCCTGTTCTTCCCTTCTCCTGCCCCTCAGTAAGGGTTGACACATCCCTGGCAGCAGGACGTTCCTGCTGTGTGCATAATGGCTGCTGTGGCTGCCTGTGCAGCCCCTGCACTACCACAGAGAGAACCAGGAGCTTTCTGCCTCTTAACACAGATTTGCAAGCATGCACATTAAACCA
Organism: Polioptila caerulea; assembly: GCA_013397295.1. NCBI lineage: Eukaryota > Metazoa > Chordata > Aves > Passeriformes > Certhiidae > Polioptila > Polioptila caerulea. The sequence continues at coordinate 230,197 of VYXF01006042.1, read as the reverse complement.
GACACTTCATGCAACCCCTCGATAACAGCCAGAAATTAATGAATCAACGGAACTATCTGACCAAAGGTAAGTTCATTCCTGTATTTTCAGAAGCATTAGCACATCTGCATTATCAGAGCCTGTGACAAGCCCATGGTTACCTCCCCCTTCCCTACAGTGAGGGGCTGCTGCATGTCTGTACCTTACAGCCGCTGGCAGGGGCTCAGTATTGCCCTCAGGCTTTAATTAACCCCGATTAGAGATAAACAGGGCCTTCTAGTTGTGAAAGAGGGAACAGACAGTACTTTCAGCTTATCAGACAACTAAGTAAACACAAACTACTTTTACGTTTCTCTACTCTCCCCTCCCAAAAGAAGAAATGCTAGGAAGAGGCCCCCACAAGACCCTGAGATGATGCACAATGAATATGTTGCAGAGCATGTTTTCCTCTTTCCAGTTCGTTTTTAGGGAGGAGATATAGATATAGATATATATATATATATGGTGGCCTGCTATTTCGGGCTCATTTCCCATTAGATACATTTTCACTGTCTCTGTTTTAGTGCCACTGTAAAGAAAGCTGGAGCATTTAGCCATTGACAATTAGTGACACTTGGACTTGCTCCAAGCCAAATAAAACATGGCAATGCACGTCTACATGCCCGGTATCAATGCCTTAAAAAGCATTTGAAAAGTAAATTTCTAGACAGATTTCAAGACTCAAACACAAAACCACCAAAAACCCATCACCCTTTTCAGCAGGGCCACTGTCCAGTGCATACAGTAGAAGCCCTCTTTATATTCCCGCCCCAGAAATTCCAAGAACAAGTAGGCTACAGTAGCACTAAACAGGTTCATTTTTTCTCCCCCAACAGAACAGGGAAATTAAAAAAAAAAAACAACTCTATAAATAAGTTTGATTCCACAAGTCTCTCTTGAAGCCTGCAAGAGCGCTACATTTGCTGCCTACTCTAAATAACCACTTTAAAGTTCTGTCCAAAATTAACCAATTCTGTCTTCACTAGCATGAAGAATAGCAGAAAACTTGTAACACCCTTCTACATACTGGGTAGCTTTTAGCATGTCTCCCCTCAACTCTTCCTAGATGAAATCACTTTCATCAAACTTATACAAACTGCCTACTCTACTCATTCATTTCTGTGACTCTCCCAATTTTCAATTTATTTATAAATATTTTTTTAAAATGACATATCCAGAACTGCATACAGAACACTGCAGCTAAAGACAGAGTAAGCAGCTCTTCTCATCTGCAGGTGTTTTATTAACACATTTCACAAGAATATTTTTTGGTTGGTTGGTTTTTTCCTAAAGCAGAGTTTTATTAGGTCCTGCTTTGTAATATTATACAGGCTGTGCACATTAAAAAGTCACTGTTAAAAGTTAGGGACTAGATTTCAGTCAAATTCCAGATTTTCCTGCATATACTATCATCTTAGAAACTCACATAAATAAACATCCTGTAAACAGAGGTGAAAGCTTAACAACCAGGCTCACTTCCAACTCCTTGTAAGATACAAGGGAATTCACTTCAACATGGACCTTGCAGGAATCTGTGCTGAGCAGGCAGCACAGTCTACAAGCAAGGGCAGAAATGGGGTAACAGCAATGGCAGCTACCTCACTGCAACCAATCCCAGATGTGGAGATCCCCTGTTTCTCTCATCTCCCCATACTTTGACAATACGGCTGCAAGTCAAGCCTTCCATGTTATATTTCCCATGTGTTCTTCCTAATTTCAGCACTTGGCCTTCACCATTTCCTCTTGATGGTAATTTACTTCAAAATATCAAAATAATTTTAAATTCTGGTTTTGTTTTCCATTTGAACACAGAGAAATACCTTCAAATTTCTGGCCACATACAAACTCAAACCTTAAAGTTTCTTCATCTGGTATAAATACTTGTGGCTAAACAGTTCTTCATTTTCAGTGATCTGAACAAATACCATTAAACACTGATAATACTAAGACTACACAAGTAACACTGAAGTCTTACACTACCAATGATTCTTATGAAAATTTTCTCTTTCACTCCCATAGACTCACACCGTTTTACAGAAAAACTGTTTGTACTTTTAAGGCTGTTTTCTTTTTCCTGCCTTTTTTTTTTTTTTTTGGTTAGGATACCCAGGAATGAGTACGATGCAGAAACACTAGAAGTTGTTAATGTCCAAGAAAGAAATTCAATCATAAGCAAAAGCATCCTAGGGGATGAAGAATCAAACAGTATATATCCAAAAATAGAAAAAAACTCAAGAGTAAACAGAAAACAATGTATTGAGATTCATCCCTTCTCTTCACTTGGTCATTGCTTTCAAGAGAACACGCCAAATTGTTTTTGCTGATTAGACAGTCCCAGAAGTTGGTAGCAAGACTTGATGCTGGTAGGTTACAGCTGTCAGTAACAGAATCTGAAACAAATTTGGAAAAAATGAAGCAAGTGGCTATTTCTCATCACTATAGCTATTACTCGGTTTCCAAAGTAGGAGTGAGCAATGGTGGGGGGGGGAATAACACCCAAAAGCCTGTTCTACCGAACCACTGAGCTGAATCTTTCAGAACTGCACAAAGTGCTTCAATCTGTGTTGTGTCCAGCATCCAGCAGGTGCTTTCCTTGCTTTTCATTTTCCTCCATTAAGACAAGCACATTTATCTGTATGGTTAGCATAAGGATTCTCCCTGGAGTTGGTTCAGATTTTTTCCTCCACTTTAAAGGTCAACTTTCTTGAAAACACATAGGCACAAATTAATTCTCCTCTCCAGAGATATCAACTCCCATCTCAGGGGCTAGCAATGGAGACAAGAGCGCAAAGGGAAATATTCTGGGTGAAGCAGAGCCAGATGTGTCCGGTTCAGTGCACGTAATTGACTCGTCTAAACATCCCTGACACATCCCAGGCAGTGGCTCGCCGTTGTCCCAGAACGTACACTTGCTATTTAATCAGTCAGGTTTGTGATTCTCTGCCGAGGGCCCGGAAAGGCCGGGCACAGCTGGCCGAGCTCTGGGCCCGGAGCCAGCTCCCCGCGGCTCCCCGCGGCCTCCCGCGCAGGCCGTCGGTAGGAGGCAGCATCGGCTCTGCCAGCAGCGGCTCCGCTCCCCAAAGTACTTGGGAGCGGGCTTCATTCTTCTGTCATTATATAAGCAAGATGACACTGTTCTCTAATCCAGCCAAAGCTGATAAGTACCATCAACCTGTCACTTCCTACATTTCAAATTCTAACATTGCAGCATCAAAGAGTTTTTACATTTCGATTTCTTTTGCTGGCAGCGGTCGGTAGCCTCTCATTCTCCCACGGTGTTCTAATGCAGCATTTGCACACCGGGGTTACTCCCAGCCTGAATAGCAGGTCATCCCCTACTCACTGAGCTCATCTGCGGCCCATGTGCTAGGCAATTTAGATCCAATCAGCCCTTATTTAGCTCAAGAGTAATGAGCAGCATAGTGACACAGACTTAAGCCTGACCCTCAGGACACTGCTCATCAAGCAGTAAAACTGTGACAAAATCATTCATCTTCCACCCGCTGGCAAGAAATAATACTCGCACTCACTGTATTACTTTTTCAAGACATAGAAAAAAAAAAAAGGTCCTGAATTTTCATGATGTGAGACATTAATTTGCAGAAAGCTGAATTCCCTTAAACCCCCCTGTTGCTATGAGCTCACCAGGGGGAAATAGGCCTTAGGAGACTGAAATGGAATAAAGAAAATTGCTTCAGCTTTCTGTTCATTTTAAATAAGCCTTAAATCTGACATGAGATATCCTAAAGAGAGAAGAAATATAGATCTTGTAAGGTAACGAAGAAACAATCAAAATTAAGAGATTAGAAGGCTACTTGCATATAATGATTTTATTGGCAAAAATATTTCTTTTGTTTAACATCCACAACGAAAAAAATACTCCATATGAAAAGCCATTCTCACACCTCATGTGGAGAATAAAAGGAAAACCGAGAGGAAAGTTAATTTGGGGAAAATAGTTTCAGAAGTGAGACACTTCCATCAGAAAACAAATCTGTGCTTTATGTCCTTCAGGGAGCACATATTTCTCTAAACAACTGCAGGGTCCCAAGCAGCAGGTTCTCAGTACACCTGGATATGATTTTACTCTTTTTTTTCATGGATTTACTCTTTCACAACAAGTCTTGTACTGTTGTCAGGTAGGCTACAGAAAGCTTATGTGGATTAATTTTTGGAAGATAAAATTGATACAATGGAACATAAAAAGTGTTTCCATCTGTAGCACAGGGGATTGAACTGTGTATCATCACGGTTCATGTCTGAGCACTAGACTTGAGTGAGTTTCTTTAGCTTTGAGTGTCTACCAAGACTGACTTTTTTTGGGCATCAACAATTAGCAGTTTGATAGCTTTTAATGTTTTAGTTTGCTCCAAAGCGATTCCAGAATAGAACAGTAGAATAGAATATTGTAGTAAAAAGGGACGTAGAATGACCATCTAGTCCAACTGCCTAAGCAATTCAGAGCTGATCAAGAGCTAGCGCAAATTATTAAGGGCAATGTCCAATTGCTTCTTAAATATTGACAGGCTTGAGTTAACAATCACTTCTCTAGAAAATTTGTTCCAGTGCTGGACCACTCTCTCAGTAAAGAAATGCTTCCTAATGTCCAGTCTAAGCCACCCCTGGTGTATCTTTGAACCATTGCCACATGTCCTATTAGTGGAGCCCAGGAAGAAGAGCTCAGCACCTCCCTTCTCCACTTTCCCTTTGCAGGAATCTGTAGAGAGCAATGGGGTCATGCCTCAGCCTCCTTTTCTCCAAACCAGACAAGCCCCAAAACCTCAGCCACTCCTCATAGGACATGCCTTCCAGCCTTGTTGCCCTCCTTCTAAGGTAGATGCTGTTACATCCTAAACATCAATGTGAAATTAATGTTAATCCACTGTTAACTTTCATGTGTCCACCTCCACCTAAAGATTCAAGAAAATATGCACTGAGAAGGGAAGAGAATATTCTTGCAAACCTGAACCAGTGACAGACAGATACAGGAACTTTCTATACACAAAGTATCAGGTACACATTCCCAGTGCATGCTCTTGCCTCATTTAATTTCACAGTAATACTCTCAGAGCAGAGGCAAAGCAACCAAAACACGCATTAGTTTTAGCTAGTCAACTTTGAAGGTCAGAACACAAGGGACAAATTTGTACAAAATTATTTTAGTCTCCAATACAAACCTGAAAAAAACCTCTCAAATACCACAAAGTAAGAAGAAAAGAAAATTCAATGTTAATTATCAGAGCCACACCTTAAGGCAACAACTGTAGCTAAGAACTCACACTATATTCCCTCAGAAGGTGGTAACAGATTATTTTTAAGGATTCAGACATAGGAAACCTCTCAAAATGCTGTTATATTCAAAAGCAGTGCTTGCTTCTCATTTATTAGAGGATTTAGAGACTAGATTTTCATTACATTCATTTAAACACCAGTTTTGTTAATCCAATACCTGAACTTCAAAAAAACCAGTAAAAATACTTAAAAAGATAGGTCAAGTTAGCAAAGCAAGGCATGCTTGCTCCCTAAGTATAAGATATTTGTTATAAAGTGAAAAAGGAAGGATTTTTTTCACACAGGTGAACAAAGTTCACAGCAACTTTTAGTGGTCATTCATTAAGCCCAGGAGATCTTAGAGCTAAACCAACATCTTCTCAGTTTCAGTTCAGTGGCTTA
>VYXF01006042.1:186539-224387 GCA_013397295.1 Polioptila caerulea | reverse complement strand
ATAAGATATTTGTTATAAAGTGAAAAAGGAAGGATTTTTTTCACACAGGTGAACAAAGTTCACAGCAACTTTTAGTGGTCATTCATTAAGCCCAGGAGATCTTAGAGCTAAACCAACATCTTCTCAGTTCAGCGGCTTAGTCACAGAGGTTGCCTTCTGTGCTTATCAGGACATCACAGCTGGTTGCTCTAAATATCCTCACAGGATGGGATGGGTAAGCAAAGACTCACGATCTTCCAAACTCTTCTGAATACAGTTTTCAGAAGCTCAACATCAGAAAAAAGATTTTACAAAGACTAACACTATAACCCCTGAGGGGGAAGAAAAGAAGGAGGGAGAACCTTTCTATTCTCCTCCTGCGCTTATCTACTGACTTACACAGTAACAGAGAGGGGGAGAGATGCTTCTGTTGGTCTCGAAAAAGCTTCCCACAGGCTGTTTTGATGGCAAGCATAACTCAAAAAAAAATTACAAATAACTGTACATTTCCATAGCAAAGATATATTGGATAATCCATTCCTATTGTGGTCTCTCTCACAACCTCAAGGCTAAACACACTCAAACAGATAGAAACATCCAGTTCTCCTGTTACCCATGCCCCAATTATTAATGTAACTTTCTACTAGAGACAGGTTTACTTGGTCAATATTACTGTAAGAGCTTATGAAATCTACACACTGAAATTTTCAAAAATTAGCAGAAAAGTGTAAATGGGCACAAATGCACAAGAATTGTTATCAAAATTTACCACTTATTATGGTATTAGGTCAGTGGTGATTTCTCCTATGGGAATCAGTACCAAGTCTCCCTGAAACCAGGCAAAGATGTTTGAAGCACAGTAGTGATTTTACACGTGGGCATGTGACTCTGTGCTAACACTCAACAAAATCCAAATGCCAGGATGACAATAATAAGAGAAAGTTCATGTCAAAGCAATACCCCATTACAATACAAGACATTTTAGCATATTTCAAGCACTTCTTTTAAGAATAATATATTGCAGTGCCAGCACCTACAGACGATTTCTCTGAGTCTCCTATCCATTTTTACAGCAAGTTCTGTCAAATCTATTTAATGCCTGTATTTTTATTAACCTAGGGCTTCTTTTTGTGCCATGAGGCACTCAGCTAGTGCTAGAGATTTCGAACAAATGAAAGCACATGTGGGCAAACATCCTGCATTTACCTTTCAGTAAAAAAAAGAAAAGAAAACCAAACCAAAACAATCAGGATTTTAAACCATTGTTTAAAAACAGAAAAAACGGGAAAAAACTTATGTCTGAGCTAGAAGTGGAATAAGTAAATGCAGGAAGGAAGCACTTCACATTATGATTTAGGGGAGTTTCTTGATTATTTACTGTTTATTTTACATGCTTTTTAAAAGGAGATAGCACTAAAATACAATCTTACACTTCACAGTGAATCTTACTATGAAGATCAAATACTTGCAAGTGCCAGCAAGTAGCATCTTGATTCCAATTACCCACTCAACACATATCAAAAACTGATAAAAATGAGTTCTCCTGCCAAGACATAGCTCTATTTAAATATATGGATCCCAAAATAGTCATAATGGTAACAACCAATAAAAAAACAGTTTAAGAAACCTTATTTAAAGTAGTCTAAACATAGGCAAATACAACAATCAAAAGCTACCAGTACTTTTCTAAAAGACAAGGAAAATACAAGAAAAAGCTGGAAAGGGTTATTTTAAAACCCTGCAGTGTAAAAATAGTGAAGGTGGGGGTCTCTTTTCAGATGTCTTTTAAGAAAAAAGAACGAAAACAAGCGCACTTTCAAATCCTTGTATGCCAAGTTTTAGCCCAGAGCAAGTTTTCACTGCTATGTTACAAACCCTTGAAAATAAAGGCATATAATGGAAATGCTGACAGACCCTTAACCATAGCAGCATGAATAGCTATAATTAAGGAAGGGCTTTTGGCTACACCTCACTCTTGACAACGAAAGACTAGATTTTTTACAGTATCCTCAAATAAAAACAGCTGGGAAACCTGGAATGAGATTCCAGCTATTCAATAAGATATGTTAAAGGAGACTGCTAAAACTATTTGACATTTTAAGCTTTAAATATTGAGGCTCTTAGTTAACACAACCAAGTCAGTATTTTCATAATGCTACTTAATCAGCAATAAAGAATGTTCCTGTGAGCTATCATCTGGGGTTAGCAGAAAGTAACACATGAAGTTATTATTTCCTAACAGCCTAGAGGGAGCTGCTTGTCTCTTTAATCATTGATCTCACTTCCTTCCTACCTGTAAATTCATGTCATACAGTTATAAAATTATTAAGAATGCAGTGTACAGAAAAATTACCTTCATGAAAGGCTTACTATCTTATATCAACTTGGATTTTAAAAACAAGCATTTCATTCTTTTCTGAGTTTGAAAACAGACCAGGCCTAATCAGTCTGGTCAACTGAGTAACATTTTAGCATCTGGTTAGCACAAAGTCATCCATATCTTCTGAACCAAAAAATGGTTTTAGTGTTGTTTTATTTGCATGGCAACAGAGGACTGACTGTTTTCAGTGAGTCTGTCAAAGCAGGAAAATCACTACCATTTTCCTGTTCCATACAACTTGAAGATCAGTGTTTGATAAGTGTTAAGGAATTTCGTTCCTCTGTAGATGGGATAAATAGGCTGGTAACAGTAACCAAATGTAAAAATACAGAAACTGAAATAACAAACTGTTAAAAACGAGGCTCTAAAAATCTCTCTCACACCAATTACTATTTGAGCATGTTGGTAATTCAAATATTTCAGCAAAACTACTTTTTGTAAAAAAAGGTACTAATACTGTCCTGTACCTTGTCTGTGATGACCTGAGAAGTCTAGATTGACCTTCCATGCCCTCTTCTTTGTGTTACAAGAGGGCCACATAACCCCCAGTCCTGGAAAGCTTAAAAATAATGCCAAGTTATAAAATAGGCAATTTTTTTCCCCAGTCTCAAATTTCTCCCTATTTCATCTTTAAAAACAACACAACAAATGCTGTGTATTAGCTAATAGAGAAAATGTCAAAGTATTTTTGAAGTCTCCAATTTATTCCAGGAAATACATTCAGTTGAACTGAAATAATAAATAATAAATCAACTAAACTTAGTTTTGTGCTTCATCTTTTTTCAAAAGACTGCCTGAAAAACAGCTGTCTTTGGATCTATAAGCTATTGACAGCTGCAGTCAAACTACTAGACAATAACAAAGAATCTAGTTAAAGAGAGATCTTGCATATGGGCCTCAGTATTCCTATTATGCACTCTTCCACAGCTCTTTACACATATTTCAGTCTCACACATTTGAAGTAATGGCAGATCAATAGCTGCCTCTTAATATCTTATGAAAAAAAAAAAAGCAGTTTGGGCTTCACACTGGAGGACTGCTTCTCAAAGGCATCAGTAGACAAAAAAATATGCTTATTGAAGGGCACTGTGGATGTTGAAAAATGAACTAGAACATCAAAGCAAAACTGCTTGAAAGTGGTAAAATATGATTTCCTTCTTTCCTATCGAACCCCAGACAAGTATTTAAATCTCCATAACTGTAGTATTTGAATGCAACCTTTTGAAATACAAAATGGAAAAAGAAATAGAATGAAAAGTCTGAAAAACAGAATACGTTCAATGAAAAAAACAAAACCAAAAAAAACATTATTGTAATTAACACAGACAATTTCCAAGTTTCCTGTTCCAAGGAAAAGATTATATTGCCTGAAACAGAAACAACTGGATGACTTTCTAAAGAGACACTAATTCATAACAAAACATCAGGATGTCAAACTTAATCTCCTGAAACAGTAAAGAAACATTTTAAAGATTCTATATGCACTGAAATTCAACATATCATTCACAGCCCTTCAGAGATTTCTCTTTCCATTTACTCAATTTTGGTGAAAAAAATTAAGAGGAACTACAGCTTAACCCTAAAAACAAAATGCTAGACTATATCCACAATTTAACCAAATAACTTACCGAAGTCTGGCTAGAACAACCTGAAGAAAATTCAGGACCATGCTCAGCTCAGCTCCTCGACATGCAGGCAGCAGCATAGTAAAGCCATCATTTAGCAACTTTTCCTCAGAAAGGCTCAAGTAGCAGCTGGTCTCAAACACTTCCTGGACACCATCAATGTAGGTTGATAGCAGAGTCCAGAGATTCTGTCTCTGTGTGTAGTCATTTTTGGTTACTAAAAACTCCTTTGCCTTCTCACAGAAAGCATTTGAGATTTTCTCAGCCAGGGCACTAATGTCCATATTCTTCTCAACATAAATTAAAAGGAAAGCAAAATGACCTCTCCAGATGAGAGCTCTCCGGGATGTGGTGATGGAGGATGGAGTCAGGAAATCCAAAAGATCCAACACCCGACTCACTATATCTTCTGTCTCCACAACAATTGCTAGCATGAGGAACAGGTTAAAAAAGTTCTGCAGCCCCACTTCTGTTAGCTCCTGCATTCTTTTCCGATGGAACTTGGAATAAATTCTACATTAGAAAAACAAACAAACAAACAAAACAGGAAAGAGAGAGTTTCTTCTTAAAACACGCAATTTTCTAACTTCTTGAGTGACTAAAATTGTATTTTCATGCTTTTAGTTTATGGTTATCCATTTCCAGTAACCTTTAAATTTTAAATACTCTTTTTTCACATTACTCTTATGGCTGCTGGAACAAACATGCTCTTTCAGTTTCTGCTTTTGATTTAAAGCACACATTGATTCCAATCAGAGTTGCAGCCTAACCCTCCACCCTTATCTAACCTCTAGTACCAAGTCGAGCACAATGTTATGAGTAGACCCTCTACTCTGTGATGGATGTCCTCCATACTGTGCCTTCAAATCAATCAAGTTTAGCCCATGAGGGCTCCTAGAAAAGGAGGCTGTCAAGTGGCATCTCTTTGCAACAGCAAACCATTCCTGTACACCAACTTCTTCACTGAAAACTTCTCCATTTCCACATGGAAATCAGCTACTGGTTGCTGTTATAGTACTGCAGTCGCAGTGATCAAAGTCTCACCTACCAAACCATCACTGCAGTAAAAGGAAGATTTTTGATGGAGAATTCTTTTTCTCCACAGTGCTTTGCCAAAGTCTGCATCCACTTGTACTGCACACCTATGGTACAGACAAGTTTGAAAGAAAACAGAGAAACTGAGGCATCTGGAAGAGAAACCTCTCTCCAGGCAGGAAGATGTTAAGAAACTTTGTCTGCATTGCTGACAGGACAATGCTCAAGTCATACACAGCTGATGGCGACAAGCACTGCGACTTTGAAACTTTAAAGTGGTTGACAAAAAGGAAAAAGCTTATACAAAGAGATATTTTCTGGGAACTTTGCTTGGATGTGGACTTCTATTTAAAAATCACCATTCCTACAACAGAGGAGTAAGATGAAAATGGCATAACCTTTTGATTTTTGTGTTTAAAACTTAGGGTATATCCTTCACCTTTAATTTAAAATAAGTTCCACCTACGGTAGTTAAACATTCATAAGTGCTGTTTTCCTATTTTGTCACCTGGAAAATAGTTGGAAGTGGTGTTGAGGTTATCAAATCTAGCCACCAAAAATTACAGCAAATCCAATTAATGTTGTTTAGTAGTAAATTACTACTGACAGGCATTTATGTTTCTCATGCATCAATTAATACTTGGTTAGCTGCTGAAAACAGAGTTCATCCCAAAATCATAGCTGTAGGCTGTTAAATTTTGCTACTTGTGTAATTGATTTTTTCAAGGTAGAAATGAAGAAAACTGGTTGAGCAGACTGATGCACTGTGTGTTGTGTGTTATTATTCCCCCTCTTAAATTAGGGGAAGTAACAAGCTTTAAGAGCACAAAAATGTAAGTATAATTTTATTTCAGTAAGAACAGAGTAGGCCAATTAAAATTAAAAAAAAAAAACAAACCAAGAGACTGATACAGAATCCAACAACATATTTGTTTCTAAATAGTTGCAGTGATTTATAAACCCAAACTTTAGTGACTATAACAACTTAAGAAGTGTACATAGACATTAGGCATACTGTTTCTGATAGTTAAGATAACCCTTCTTTTCTGGAAGAAAAACACCATGGCTTTGTAAGGTGTTTACACATGGGCATTTCTTAATGTTTATTACTTGCATACATGAAGATTTTACTAATGCTTAATAAAGTTTTAATAATTATATTAATACTTAATAAAATCTTGTTAAAAAACCCAAAACCCTAAACCAAAACTATTTCTGTTTTCTCTATCTAATGAAAAAAATTTAAGGAGTCTGTACTAATCATTACAAGTGCTATCTCATTACTATAAGAAAAGTCAAACAGATTCAGTAAGCATCTAAAACATTAAGAGTTTCACTTAGAGTATATATACTTTATGTTGTTTTATATCATGACTGACTGTACTTAATTAGTACATTTCAGTATTAAGTGAAAAATTAAAATTCTCACAAAAATATTATGAAATTGTGAAAAACCATTGAAAAGAAATAAAATATTTAAATTAAAATGCAGGACTAGCAAGTGTCAGTCTACATGTTCTTGAACAACACATGGCTTACATGCAGCTCAAACACAATTTCTATGCTTTAATTACATTATCTGTCTGGCAACTGGGTTGTACCACTGTACTGGCTGCCAGTCTACCAAATTCCTGGCCAGTGGGATGAGCTAAATCACCCCACGCAATGGATGCCAAGGTGATTCTTGGACCCAGTTACTAAAATCTCAGCTGGCAACAGAAATTTCAGGGACCAACTGCTTTCTTCAAATTATGAGTAACCCTGGATCCCTCACCCCCTTTACTTTGTCATGAGCAGAGTGCCCTCTGCCTCACGTGTGGCTGGAAGGGTCCCTGACCCACTACACTTGTTACAAAATGAGACAAACTAAATAGCATCCATACCGTCCTTTAATTTGTTTCCAAGGATGCACACCATTGTTTTCTTCTTTCATAATCCGTGCCAAAATGCTGAGGAAAATGAAGTAACTGTTGCTGGAGTTGTACAGAGAAGGGATCTGCTGTTCGCAGCAACAGCGTTTCACCAACTCAAGCATTGACAAAGAAGTCCTACTAATATTTGCCAGATCCTTCAGACCAAGCCAAGGAACAGTAAAGCAGCTGTTCTAAAAGAATAGATGAAAACAGAAAATATTATAAATAACAAAAAATGCCAATATTACAAAGACAGTAAGATGCACTCCTTCACAGGAACAAAAAGGTATGTTCCTACCACACCTAAAACAATAAAAATGCATTGTAACTGTGTGTAAAGTATCCTAAACTGAGTAGTCCTGATGAAAAACAAGACTTAAAATATATTATCATATTCTATGATGTAATGGACCATAACAAATTTAAACATTACTTCATTAAACAAACATAGCAAATTTAAAGATACTGCCATTGACTAGGTAGTTTTACAGAAGTATAGCAATCAAGCTTGGCTACAGGAAAATCGGAATTAATCAGCAAAAATCAAGGACTGTCTACATGCAATTCTGCATTTTTATATATTCATCTACTTACCAGATTCTTGCTGTAATAATCCCAGAGTATGGTGACAATAGATAGGTTCAAATCCCAGAAACTAGACAAACTCAAACAGCACTGAAGATGCATTCGCAAGTGTTCCTCTAACACACCACTCTTGAAAAGGGAGATAAGGATAAGGATACATAAAAGGATACATAAAACCAGTACTACCAGACTATTCAAAATAATTTCCTAATATAAAAAGTATTTTTAATTATATACTGTTGAGTAAATGCATCTGCTAATACAAGCAATGAAGATAAAAGCTGGCAATTGCACCCTGCAAACCAGTCAATGCCGGTTCATCTCAGAATCACAGAATCATTTAGGTTGGAAAAGACTTCTGAAAAGGTTCAGAGGAAAGAAAATAGGAAATACCAAACAATTTGAACACAGTGAAGCATTCAGGTTGTTTCTGTGGAATAATGAAAGTGGAATTCTTCCCATTCAGCTCTCATTCTCATTCAGCTTTTGGTGACCACGAAACTGAACTTTCATGGGAGGTAGAACATTAAGAACTCTGTGCTCTGACTAAAATAATGTGTTTGACCCGGTCTATTTTAGGCATCTACTTTGGGATGATATTTCCAGTAAGAGTTTTATTGCCTCCACTGCCTGCAAAAGTGGTTTAATGGACTTGTGTGCAGTTGTCTTAAGAGTAGACTTCTGCATGTGTGAGTCTAACACCTCTACCCCATGGCAGGAGTGTGGGAAGTAGATGATGTTTAAGGTCCTTTCCAAATCAAAACATTCCATGATTCTATGACTTACTCACAGTGCTACTTCTTATGACTTACTATGTCTGGAGTGGGTTTTTTTCCTGTTTTCAATGCCATACAAATGAGTCTCACTCATTAACTTGTCTCTAGCTGGCTATACATTCATGTGGAAAATTTGACTTGCTACACCTTATCACAACACTGCAAACAATTATACAATCACCTACAAAAACTTCTAACCACATCTGCCTTCTCTTCTCATGTACAATTAATGTAGGGCATATGGCTTCTAAAGTGGTACATTCCTAAAACAACTTGAAAATTAAAAAGACATTTTCAGTTGTCATAGAAAATTATATATTCAAGACATTATGTATAAGATACAAACCCCAATGAAATAGGAAAGTAACTTTCCAGTAGACTCATTAAAAATATCCAGAATAGTAATTCAAATATAATAAAATGCCTACAAATGAAAGGTGATACTCAAGAGGGTTTTTTTTTATATATGACATAACTACTAGTTCAACAGACTTCCCAAAAAATAATAATCTTGCTCCAACAACAAGGGACAAAACAGCTACTGATTTTTTTTTTAATGAATAAAAGCAGGAGTCTTGAAGTAAAACAAAAAAACATGCAGCTGAACATACCTATTTCTCTAGAGGGATCTACCCAGTTACAAGGATGTAAAAAAACCAAACAAAAACAAAACAAAAACACCAAAACATCATTCAGAAAGGGAATGCTCAGCCTTGAAGTTTTATTTTGAGTCTAGGGTTATGTTTAGAATCTTAATTCAACAAACAATGTCTGCCTCAGTTAAATTAATTCAACAATAAACACAGCAGTTGAGCAGCTTCAATTTGAATTGTTATTTATCTGCCCAACAATAGTTTTAGAACAGTTTCCAAACCCAAGATAGCACTGAAGGCTTTATCTCAAATTTAATATGAAAGAGTTATCCAGACTTCAAATATCACTGGGATTAATGGATTCTCTCATTGCTCTTTTGCTTAAAATGGTCTCTTGCACTGCTGGAAATACTATCAGAACTCTTGAGGTAGTCAGCTTTTAATTTATCACAGAAGGGAAGAATACCTGATACTATCAAAATGATAGTACTATCTAAACATAACATTTTTCTCTTATGACCTCCTACTGTAGTAACAAAATTGGTTTTCCTGGAAACCCAAGAAATACTTCTCTATCTCTCTTAAGTAGAATTAAACAAAAAAAATACTGTGAAAGTATAACAAAATTGAGGCAGAAATGAAACAGCACAAAGCATTTCTTTTCTAAAATGAGAAGTCTAAAGAGACAGACTGCTATTAGTTCTTGCGAACTAAAAAGCTTTTGATTCTCACAATAAAACTTCATAAACACAAATTCCTCTTATACTGACAGCCCATAAATTTGGTCAGTTTGATGTTGCCTAGTAGACAAATACAGTTATGGTAATATTACTACTACAACAATTTCCATTTTGTAGAACAAAAAGAATTGTAAGCCAGCATTTTGTATTCCTTTGGAAGAGAATTCCAAATTACAAAAAAGATAGGAAACACTTCATATAACTAGTTTCCAAAAAAATGCCCTTTCTTGTGATAGAGCGGGGAGTTTTTTCACCTGAGCAATTTTCTTCAACTCTTATCCATCTAGAATTTAAAAGAAAGCAATATGTGGCTGAAGAACTCAGCTGTTGGTCAACTGTTTGAAGCTGAAAGGATATAACCAAGGAAGAAGCACACAACACTTGCCCAGGTATCCATGATTGCTCATATCTTCTCACAGGATGCTTTTGCTTCCCACCACTATTGATCCCATAAGATGAACAGCACCTTCACATCTTTTCCTTGCTCAGCAGCAGGCTGACTGAGTCTTAAAGGACTTCCTATCTGGAACAGGGCACTGTGGCACCCCTCTACCACCTTCACCTGGACATGCAGCACCTTCTTCTGGAGGTCTTTGTCACACCCAAAATCCAGCATATCCTGGATTAATATGCCTTAGGCTGTCTACTGCCTGTATGTGGACCACTAAACGCAACGGTATTACCGGAACTACCAAAATGCTGCAGATTTAACACTGGTTAGGCATTTTTATATCCCAATACTTAGCTGTCCTAAGGATGCTAAAGCTAACTCCAGCTCCTACTGCTTCATGATGCTGTTACCCTCAATGGCTGCAACAGTGCCAATTGAATCATTTTTTCACAGCACCGAATTTGAAGCTCACATGAAGAGAAATAACAGTCATTGGTAGGAGAAAGATTATCAATTTACCTTACAAATGTATGTTCTGCATCTTTTTTAGATGCCTTTGAACATCACATACTTGCTTTTGAAACTACACATACTTGATTTCTTCTTCATTCCCCTCCCCCCATTCAGCATAAATTGCCATTCTTCTGAGTCTGTACAGTCTACAAGCTACAGGGAAATTAGGGAGTAATAAGCACAAGAAGATTATGAGGTTGACAAACATAGTACTAAATATGATTAGTTTTTAAGTTGCCATATACCTAAAAATAAAGTTTTCGACTACCAACTCCTGCCCTCCCTAGCAAATGGGTGATTCAGCACTATTATTTTTTTTAATTTATTTTGCACAGCTATTGCTGTGTATCTTTAGTAGATAACAGGCTATATGCTGAAAAGGATGGCTCAGATAGGATTAACTAACAAAGTCACGCCAAGTGTTAATAGGCAGTATCATCAATTCTGTTCTGCTGTTCATGCGAAGAGTACTATTATCACTTTTGCTTTTTCCCACTTTTCCACGTTCCATTTCATTACTGACACCTTGATCTCTCATTGCACTTCTCATTACTACATTTTCTGGACTCAAAAATACTTAAGGGATGCAAAAGGATAAGATAAAAGGTAGGAGTTGACAGATCAACAGAGGAGACGGACATGTCTACTGGCAAAAGAATTCTCCTTCCTAGACATTGTCAAGAAGGCTGCTGTGCAGGGACAGGGAGCAGGATGCATGTTTTAATAAAGTACTACATTCACTCGTGCATGCACATACAGGAATTCGTGTTCCCCAAGGAGCACTTCCCTTGGGCAGCTAACTCCATAATGCAAGAAAAAATAATGAACAAATAAAAAAAGGAAATAAACTAGATGGCTCCTTAGATGGTTGGTAATAGTTACAACCACGTCTTTGGCAAATGAGGGTTTGTTTTAATTCCAACAGTGGCTGCCTTTGGAAATTAAAATACATAGTAGCTTCATATTACCGTGTCATAACTGACTCAAGATGCAAGTCTTCTGAACTTGGCCACTTAGCTGCCTTTCTAAACTTTTGATGCTTTTTTAACAGAAGCATCAAAAACTGTGTATTATATGTATGTTCTGCTTCAAAGTAATCTTTATTCAAAATAACAAACACTCTCAAGAAAAGGGGATTATTTTGAAGAAAAGAACATTAACTACAAACGTGTGTCTCAGCTTGCTGCCATACAGAAGATGCAAACAGGAAGGTGGCTAATAAGCTATTCAGTTTTTATGCATCTTATCTAAATCTCTCCAATTTCTCTCACAGAATGGTAAGGATCCAATAAGTAAACTTGTGGTTTTAATGTATATGCAGTTTGTATTTTC
The DNA here is from genome assembly GCA_013397295.1 of Polioptila caerulea. Lineage (NCBI taxonomy): Eukaryota > Metazoa > Chordata > Aves > Passeriformes > Certhiidae > Polioptila > Polioptila caerulea. The sequence goes on along the minus strand of VYXF01006042.1, from coordinate 212,525 downwards.
AGTCATATACTGTAAAATCATTGAAAAAGACTTAATCTTTTAAGCTGAAAGACTACATAGTCAAGCATTAGAGTTCATGTTTAGAGTATTAAAAACCTGAAAAATCATGCTATCATTTCAACACTCCTAACAGCAACAAATATTTTCTTGTCAAAAAGTTGTAACAATTATTGCCCTGTATTCCAGCATTAACTACAGTTGTTGCTACTCCATGAGCAAGACAGTTATAATAATTAAAAAAACTGAAACAACTGACTCCCCTTCTACTTTCAACAACAGAATTTTGCAGGATTTTTCTTAATTTCATATACCAAATGAAAAAATAAACGTTTATTCTTGTCTTAATCATACATAAATAAATTATTTTTACAGGCATTGCCAATACATTTGCAATTTGTACCATGCAACTTCAGAACAAATTTACAGAGCTACAATGTAACTTATTTAAAAAACTTGATGAACAGCATATTTAAAAGCATATTAAAAGGAGGTCAATTCTGACCTCTGGGCCATGAAGCAATGCATTAATAGTTCTGCAGAAAGAAAAATGATAAGGTATGAAATGAGTGCTCAGAAACTAGAACCTTATCAGTAAGAGTTTGATTCAAGCCTGTAAGACAAATTGCTCAGCAAGGCAAGTCACCTTCCTGCTGTGATGAGGATATAGCTGAATTTTCAATGCTACTGACTATCTCCTTCATCATGTCTCCTCAACTTGATATCCTTACATTCAGTATCTGATTTACATTTTCTAAGCATCCAGTTCTTATTCTGAATACATCTTGCCTAAAAAGCCATATACTACCCTTCCAGGATAATTATCTTTTTTCTTTATCTGACAATTTAGCATCAAGCACAAACACTTTAAAGCAAATGGAACTGCTAACAAGGAGGGAACTGTTCACTGTCATAGTTTAGCTATGTCAAGGTTGTTCATTTACCAGTGATAAAAACACTACAACTCCAAAAATACACTTCTTAGTTGGACTTTGTTTTATGCACTGTCTTTTCCTGAAAGCATCCCTGACACTTTCCTTGGTCATTATTATTTCCTTTATACACTTACTTGAGCATCAGTGGATTTTTTAAGGAGTTCCTCCACAAATTTCCAATTGGATTCCTTCTGTTTCTGAAAAATAATTATCAACATGAAATAGCATTTGTATCCCTTACAGGAAGCACTACGCAATAACATGACAGTAAGCAGGCAAAATATTTCCTCAAGTATTTAATCCAGTCATCATAAAAAGAGCTTTTTTGTTATATGAATGTAATTGATATCTGTCCTAAAAATTAGCCCTCAGAAAGCCAATAAAAAGCCAAAAATAAAAAGTATGCAACTTGAACCACTAGAAGTGATTCATTTTCAATCCCAACCTTCACTTTTAATGGAGACACAAAACATTCAGGCATTTTTTATTAGTCCAAGCAGTATGCCTTACAGTTTCTTTCTTTAATGTTCTGTAAAAAGGAAGCTATAAGAGGTGAAAAGGAAGAAAAGGTATAAACTCTCATTTTCTTGCTTTTTTCTTTTCCATCTATTTATGCAAAGTGGGAAAGAGAGGGGTAGAAGGCTTTCCAACTAAGGCCATTTTCTCAGGACAAAAAAAAAAAAAAAAAGGCAACAAGGCCAACATACTTACATTTCTAGGAGAATCAACAATCATCTCTTACATACAGCTATGTATACAGCCTCTCTAGATAAGTGGATGTGTGAACATAGCAATTCCATCATTGTCCTGCCTTACTTGTTCCCTCCACTACCATAGCTGTTAAGTCTTGTACATTATTCTGCAGACAGCCATCCTTTAAACATCAGTTTAGAACTTACAATAAAGAGCATTTTATGCTTTGGTAATTGAAATGTAACTACTTTCCAGCAGCAACACCATGGTGCTCCATTATCATCTGCTACTGATTAAACTAGTTAATGGTGTGGCTTGGTGAGAGTTTCACACAGAACTCTAGAAAGTACCAAGATAATTTAAAAAATTAATTATTTTAAAAGATGCACTAATACTCATCCAGTACTATTTGACTACTTGGTGACTTTACATTTTTGCACCACAAGAAAAAGAGAATATTGAAAGACAGACAATGGCAGCAAGTCACAGTCCATAGGCTGTTTATGGAACAAACATAAATGAAAGGACAGATCTACAGAAAGTTACACTAAAGCTGTGACTTCATGATTCAGGAACTTGACTCGTTTCAGTTAAGAAATTCCCACTGCTTCTTCCTCATCCTGACAGCTCCTTTTTCTGCCCTCACAGCTACAGAATGCAGCAGCAACACCGTTCTGGGACTTCTGTTTGTGGGACTCAGAGCCAGAACAGTGAATCAACACAGAGCTTCAGGAGAGGAAGGAAGAACAAAAAAGGCAATAGGGCCTGACTTAGGTCACAGGAGACAGACACCAAAAATTGTGCCAGAACAACAGAGGGCATATCATGCCTAGGGTGGTGAACGGGATTTCAGCTGTTACTGATGCCAAAGGCTCTGTATCATGAAACCAGAGATAGCATCGTGTCAGGAGAGGACATTGCATCAACAGACAGCCAAGGAGTAAAAGCAGCACTTCAATAAACTCAGGAAGTGAACAACTAGCATTTCCAGACAGATCTGGACAGTATTTACATTTTAGTTATGTGAATACCTACATGCTGGCAACATCCTACTGCAGATTTCAAGTAAAAATTAAAAAAAAAAAATAAAAAAATATTTTTAGAAACTGCTAAAAGGCCAGTTTTGGCAGCAATGAGTAGATATTAGAGTTATGTTAAATATCTATAAGAGCACTGAATGTTTGGATCAGCCTGCTTAGAACGTGTTTTTAGCAGTACCATAGACCAAGGACATGTGTTTTATACAACAGGTGTTTATTGCCAAACTTACAGATCGCCTGCAGCATGCAGATCACCTTACAAGATCTTGGAGTAATCTAGGGCAAACTCCTGACACCAACTGGGATTGATTACAAGTGTGCACCCAAGTTCAGCCCAAACTCAGGAAAGGACACCAACCACCTGCTGTACTCTTTTTAGTTACAACTGTATCTATATTTTAATAGACTTGTTTTTTTTTCAAATCCCAATAGATTTACATCCAAACAGTATTCCCTACTGCACTGGCAATATGGTACAGCACCTGTTTACCATTGTTTACAAACTGTCCCTGTCAAAGCATACGTGGAACCTACATCTTCGACTCCAAACCACGTCTTAAAACATCCTCCCTCCACCCCAAGGGAGTCCTAAAAATCAACAGAACCCAGAGATCTCACAGCGCACAGAAGTGCTGCTAAAACCAAAAACTTAAGCTGAATTTGCAGGAAGAAACTTTTGCAAGGACTAACAGCTGAGTACCTGGAAAAGCCACATTAGGCTTCTTAGCTGGAAGTCCATGTTTGCATATCTTGCCACATAGTAATTTCAGATTATTCTATTCAAAGGCAAGTATTCTTAGCCCCAAGTAACTCTGTCTATATTACCTTAGCCCACAGGATATTAAAATTGACCCCTGCAATGTTCAGAAGTAGCAAATTTTCTCATCAGGTCCCATCTGAGTTTTAAATATACAAATCCTTCTTTTCAGAAGAGTGAAGTGGGACCTGAACAGGGGAATATGGAAAGAGACACATATTGTACATCCCTCAGACAGCTTCTAAGAAACCTGTCCAAAATTTCCTAGTTTAAAAATGTGGTTTCATGTATGTGAAATATATATTCAATATATATGAATCATTGCATATTTGAAATTGCGTTTTATGAGCTAAAGGGGAAAAAATAAAAAGAAGCAAGTCTGAAACGTACTTAGAATTTTAAAAGCTTTAATAACAACCTTACAGCCATGCAGACCACATTAAAAAATTGAAAATCTTCCACAGATGACATAGGCTTAGAGGCAATTTTTGCTACAGAGCACATGAATAACCAATATTATGACACATCACCCTCCCACCTCTGATCACAGCTAATTAAAAGAAAGTGTGTGCCACAAAACCATTGCATCATATGTTTAATGGACAAAACAGGACTACAGAGTCCTCATGTAATCCTGCTGACTTCACAAATTCATATCACAGGCTATTTTACCTTATAATGTTCAAAAAATATTTTAAGGCTGCAATCCAGGGAGGGGAACAGGACCTAAAGGGATGGTTACCATCAACTGTCTATGACAGATTATATTACTGTGGTGGGTGAAAAGGCCCTGATGTTACTGATGAGACTTTTTTGTACAAGAACAGGGGTCCCTGGACAAACCCACAGTAACACTCAGAAATGCAAAGTACAGCTAACAGTTTGAACATAAAGACTACAGGAAACATCAAGAGAAGTGTGCACAGGATGGTCTCATGATTTACAAATCAAGACTGGGAAATTCTCTTCTCCCAGGTGGGGTCTAAGGAAAAAGTATTATTTAATCTCAGGCAAGTCACTTTCTGTCATTGTGTCTCAAATTCCTATTCTAAAATAAGAACAACAGTAATCCTTTTTTTCATTCTACATCTTTTTTTGGCTTATGTAAATAATATAGTGCCTAGGGCAAAAAAATAATCTCTCATGAGGCTAAATACATAGTATCTATCAGAGTGAGATACAGGAAAAAAGCCCCAATGACAAAAATAAATCAGTATCACTGTATTTGGATTAGGGCATTAAATATAAGAAACCTAGTATAAATGTGTGCTTCACACCAATTTCTGTATTTATCCTGGGAATAACCTTTTCTCACTTGCTAAATTCCTCTAAGAAGCAGGAAGCGTAGTAATTCCATCTTCCAAGGTCCCTCTATAATATGCTCTGGACTGTGTCCCTCTCCCCCTCCATGTAGTAAAGGGGCAAAACCAAGGGAAGCTCGAGACAACCCTCAGTCTAACAATCAGTCTGCAACTTCTCGCTGTATACATGTGCAAGAAGTTGCTCATTTTGCCACATGATAACAAGCAGCCCACCATGGCCTCCTAAAGGACTTTTCAACTGGCAAACAGAAGAAGCATGAGCATCCCAGATGGGCCAAGTCCTCTAGCAAACAGACATGGTCATGAGTTTTTCAGTGAAGTATTCAATCACTGAATTACCACACCTTCGCTACATTTAAAATTCTTTTTACAAATTTACAGATTAGAAAATCCAAGTAATTCTTAATTTTTTAGGAAAGTCTAATTTTACTTAGGATTGTAAGCATTCACAGAATTTCAACATTTTTCTTTCAATCTCTATAGACTTAATGCTTTTAAAGATCTAAAGACAAAGAGAGGGATTTTAAGTTATCAAAATTCCTCAACCTACATGATCATTCTTCCTTTCTTACAGATTTGCAGTTCACAAACACATTTCCAGGTTTAAACTTTCATCCTAAATCAGGAATGGAAATCACAGTACCAATTTTAACAGAAAGAGGGTACAGCCTTCCAATTTTAATACACACTGTAAATTACAATTAATAAAAGACAATTCACAATAAAGGACAATTAAGCCCAGTTTGTGGAAGATGCCATACAGAGTTTACACTTGGAAAATCAGGGAATAAGGACAATGCAGCTGAAAGGTTCAAAAACTCACCACTCTAAAAAACCCCAAAAACAAACAAAGACACCACCAACATCCCTCCCTTCAAAAAAAAACACCCAAAAACAAAAACCACCACCACCACCAACAAAAAAAACTCAAAACCAAAACTAACAGAAAAAAAGAAAAAATAAGAGGATAAAGACAGAAGGACAAATGACAGAAGATGGCATGACCAGATTCTCCTTTTGCAAAAAACACTGTTGGGGAGAAAAAACCCAAGCAAAACACACTACACTGAAACACTCCAAACCCCTCAGTTTCTGGGTCTTCATCTATCTCACTGGCCTCTAATAAGCTTCCNAAAAACCACCACCACCAAAAAAAAACTCAAAACCGAAACTAACAGAAAAAATGAAAAATAAGAGGATAAAGACAGAAGGACAAATGACAGAAGATGGCATGACCAGATTCTCCTTTTGCAAAAAACACTGTTGGGGAGAAAAAACCCAAGCAAAACACACTACACCGAAACACTCCAAACCCCTCAGTTTCTGGGTCTTCATCTATCTCACTGGCTTCTAATAAGCTTCCTCTATAGACAATTAAGAAAAATCATCAGCTTTTAGATATCTCAAAATGGATGAATTGCCTCAGCAAGTGAAAGTTTCCTAAACTGAAACTTGAATTCAAGTTATTAGACGGTGTCTATTGGTAGCACACCAACATAAAAATGAAACTGTATACACAAATATACATGCATCTTAGGATGTTATGGTTGTGATGCAAAGGCAATGCAATTAGACAGATTGAAATTTATACAGAGCAGAGCTATCACTTCAGATAAATAAGTGGCATTAATAATTACACAGTCAGTGTTTGAGGTTTACACCTCGTAAAGCACAAACTCATGTGCTCAATTCCTAAAACAACAAACCCAGTGAAGCATTTATGCTGCAGGCAGACAAAACATATGCTGCGTCATCACGTATATGTGTTACTGACTAGTTGGGATATTTCAAATTTCCTTTATGCAGTACTCTACTGAATATCTGGTAGGTAACATGAATATGTCTGGGGCTCCTAGAACATTTACCAACTTGTACAAAGCACATCTTAACACCTCCAACCTAAAAATTACTTCTTTTAAGGAGCATGAAAATTCCTGCATTACAAAACGAATTGTTTTCTGTCAAAAAAATAGCCAAAGATATCAAAATCAACTATAATAACTCTTAGATATTAAAAAAAAGTGTCCCCACCTTTTCATCTAGATTTCCATTGCGGTCAAATTGGTAGAGTGGTGCCAGATGACTCATAATCCACCAGCTAAAACTCAATGGGTCTTTACATTGAACTGTTTCAAGCCCAGACACATTTTCAGAAGTACTTGGCCGTTCAAAGATATTCTTTAGGGTTGTGTTCACCAAGCTCCAGAAACACTGTAGAAAATGCAAAAGGTGATTTGAAATGTCTTCAATAATAAAAACTATGTTAACAATTTTCTCTGCAACACTGTCCTATTGATTAATTTGCTTTTACAGAGAACAAGCAAGATGACAGTCATTTAAAGAAAATAACAAAAAAGAAAACTCAAGGCTACCTTAGAAAGTCCTCTCTCAAACGTCAGTAGAAACCAATGTGAAAGAATAAGCTTGGGTCACCAGGAAGAATCCAGTGCAACACTTCACAAGCAAAATTAAAAGCTGATGGATTGATGACAAGCAGACAGGATGGTACCCCAACACACAAAAGAGGAAGGTTAGAGATCTTTAATGAAGAATTGTTATAACATATTTTTGAAAAACTACTAGTGCCAGACTATCCTAACCAAGAAGAACAAAGTAGATGGCTGAAAGACAGCAAACTGAGCTTCCAGTTCCCTGTTTTGTCACAGTTTGTTCCAGCACTGCCAAGCTGATTAATTCTCATTCACTGAGATCCTTGCCTATATCACAATATTACTACTTCTTACAGCCTGTGCCTATCTTTCCTACTTTTAAGAAAGCTGTCTGGGACTTCTTTGCATGTGTATTTCTCCCACCTTAGCCACCTTAGTTAGGCTCTGATCCTAACTCAGCTGCAAAGTGCTCTTGCCAGTGCAAATGCTTAACAATAATACAGTTTCACTTGTGCTGTCCACCTTTACATCTGCTGTCATTAACAAGTAAACAGCCACCAGTGCAAACCCTCTGCTCTGAAGTACTTCATTCTCTATTAAGTGAACTGTACTTGTGGCACAGATGGCCACTTTGGTTCTTATAAAGAGGGTTTTGTCACTTCTTAGTATTCATTCAGAGAAACATCAGTTCAGTTCTAACCAGCAGTCAAAGAAAGAAAAATTAAAATGCAAGAAAATATCAGCAAAAGAAAAGAACAAAATACAAGGCATCATCATATAATGTATAAAATCTTATGGCCTCCTGACCCATACGTGGAATACTGAATGTAATCCTGGCACTCTGTTATTCAAAACAGGATGTGGCAGTATGGAAAAAAGTTCAGAGAAGGACGACAAAAATGACCAGAGGTAAAGAACGGCACCTGAAAAAAGAATTACTGTAAGAAGTAATTACTGTAAGACTCTTCAGCCTAGAAAAGGCAGAAAGCAGGATATATCAGAACAAAAAACTAACAAATTGAAGAGGCATATAAGGCTGTACTGGTATAAGGAAGAACGGGTAGTAACTTGCTGATTTCCAGTATAGGAAATATAAGGGGGCATCTAGAGAAGTCAGCAGCTACAAGATTCAAAATGATACACAGGTTGTTCTTGTAAAGATGGGTAACAAAGACAGAAACATGAGCCAGCTGGATCATTGTTCTGACTGTACCCATGTTTCTAACGCCTGGAGATGACTCATTGCACAACATATCGCAGAAACCGCAAATAAATTTTTTCGAAAGTTAAGTACACATAGTTTTTGTGTTTTGCTCTTCCATAAAAAGAAGGGAACTTTCACAGTGTATTCTTTTGCTTTGCTTTCTCTAGCACTAGGAGCTCTCCTTATCAGTGCCATAGGTCATAACCCAAGAGTACACTGCAAATCTAGAGTCAGGACTTCATGCACATTCAAGACAGCAGCCCAAGGCATCCATCACAGCATGCAGGTCTCCTGGAGCAAATATGAGGTTCAGTGCTACCATCAGATCTGTGCATTCATGGCCATAGGGGAATATTTGGTGACTGTAGAGCACATGGAATAATATTCTTCCTTTACCTCTGTATTAGATCCTTTATTTCTGTGGTCCAGCAACTGAATAAGTAGAATCCATAGTTCTTTAATGCAGGTACAGGGATAAAGGCTACTGGTAAGAGCCTCAGAGGGTCGCACCTGAAAGAGAATAAAGAATAAAATTATTCTGAAATGTTAATTTTTGAAATGGTGTTTTATATATCAATATTTCCTCTTATCTTGGCTGTTTGTTTGAGAGATTTTCTTTTCAGGTAAATAATATAGCTACAATTACACATTCAAAGGTGCGTTATTTCACTAACACCCAAAATATCTCTCTCGTACAACACAGACACTTCCCTAATTCTACATAAGTAATAGGCTGTGCTATCTCCAAGCTTCTTTGGATCCACTCTCAGATATCATTTAACTGCATAAAAATGGCATTCCATGTCCTAAATGAAGCTACAAAAAATACTAATTCTTTGTCTGATAGTAGGAAAAAGAAAGTGATTGATTACATTTTCTTGACGTTCTTGAGAAAGAAAAAGATTACAAATTATTTACCAGCTATTATTGTTATTTTTAACTGAAAAATCCTTAATGACTAGGCATAATGCTAGTAGAATATGTTGTTGTTGGCATGAGGATGTTAATGTTCCCACAACATTTCACAAAATCTGCTTTTCGGTAAATTTACTGCAAGGCATTCTTTTAATATGCAGAAAACAGCATATTTCAAGTCATGTACGTTATTTGATTACTATTCCATATTTAACAAAATTCACTCAGACTGATGCATTTCAAATGCAAAACAGTCTTCTTGTGATTCATCTTTCAATTTTATATTCTCTGAATTGTGAAACAAAACAAAACAGCAAAAGGAAGTGCTAAATATATTAAAAAAATCTGTATGCTTTAATGTTTTTAAGATCTACCAGACCTGTATTTGAAATAATCATACTATAGACAAAACTTTACTTATTCTATCTTTTGACACGTGAATCCACTGAACTGTATTCAGAGGTGGCAAAAATTATGAGAAAAACTTGGCTTAAATAAGTCAATTCAGCATCTTTTACCTTCAGCAAGGACACAATGGCAGAAATGTAGAAAGAAAAGAGGGAAGACAAAGCAGCTCATAATCATTTTATCCCTAAACGATGATTAGTCCAAGATTGAATAATCAACCTACACATCTCTAAAGCAAACAGAGGGAAGTAGGTACCTAGAGAGATTAATGAATCTCACTGCAGAACTGTTGTTATCCTTTCATGACAATAAAAAGTCCCTTGGATGACTAGTTTAGCCAACTAACTCCTAGTGATCTACATCTGATGAGGCGAAGCCCGAAATTTTATATCCTCATGTTTTTTCTGATCCATTCATGCACAACTAATCTCAAATCACACTGGCACTTAAAATAATTTCCGAATTTGGAAACCTAACAGTGTAATTTAAAAATTAAATCAAAATATGCAATGCCAGTGACAGCAGTGGCTGTGTGAGACGTTACAGAAGTGGGAGTGAATGACTAAAATCCACACTTTCACAATCCGAACAATAAGTATCTCACCAATAATTCCAAATAATATTCTATTAGGATGCAAACTCCTAAGTTATCATCCACCTTTAGAATAATATGTTTACAACTACAGTTTCATAGAGCTCCAAATCAAGTTTAAATAATTTTAAATATAAACATGAACCTACATTTAGATATATATGTGACACAACTAGTCTTTCCTCTTTCTCAAGAATCTCGTTTATCCTATGAAATTGTCATAGTAGACCTGATCTATTTTAAATAATGCTTTATTCACTTTCTGCATATACTCCCAGTATTTCATGAGCCTCTCTCTCACACATTTTTAGTTAATGATCTGTTACAGGAATTTCTCAACAACCTGAACTAATTATATGTAAATATTATCTTGAGAATTAAACAGTATGACCACTAAAGTCTCTTGAAAAAACTCATTATATAACTACTAACTTTCAAAACCGGAGGGGCCTCAAAAATAACTCTGGTTATGATTTGTCACCAAAGAGCAAAACAGATACATAGGAAATGAGCAGTCTACTTATTACAGATGCACTGCAACAGTGGAGGTTTTTATAGAAGTATTAGACATAGAAACTATCTTAGAAATGTGTTTCATGCTTTCTTCGTGGACTACCATGTGTTGCAGCAAGGTTTCTTCAAGAGGGTTGCTTCATCTACTGTTTACATCTGTTACTGTGCCATTCTACAAGATTGCAGGATCTCTTCTGCAGGAAATGTGCATATCTATTCAGGATAGAGTCTGGGTAGTAGTATCAAAGCAAGACACCATACAGATATTGCTCAGACTAAGGATAGCCAAGATATTGTTTTCTTCGGAGATACTCTGGATTTCCTCTCACAACATCCTCAGTTCAGTATCTTGGTAAGAATGTTTAAAACCTCAAATCATGGTGCTGCTGGAACAGTACAGCTCTGGTGCCAGAGGTGTTGCTGCTGAAGACAGAAGAAAGACACTCATGGATATATATTTATCTCTCTGCCAAATGTGTCTCAGAGCACGCTGGACTCAGTACATGATCCAAGTCAAGCATCTTGATATCAGAGCTTGTCCAAGAAACCAATCTGAAAATATGAATCTGGAACACTAGAGGTTACGTCCCTCTTTTCAAGGATATCCACAAAAGCTAAGAGCTGCACTCATGAGTGTTCTCAGCCAAAAGCCCAAGGACATGTTTTAGTGATGAGCTGATGGTGTCACCTACAAGGAGTATTAGCTGCATTTTCGACGATTTTGAGGGATGCTATTTCCATTAGGGGATGACAGCAATGACTGCATACTATATGAGTCAAAGCTCAAGCACAAGCTTCACTTCAGAAATTAATCTCAAATAGAACTATTTCAAGCTGTGTGGCCCAAGCATAGGAAAAGCCCAAGAAAAAGCAGTGGCAAAACAATCTTCTCTCTTGGCTCTGTGAAAGTACATCAAATCTGTCATTTTATCATCTGACATTTCCAAGCCTACCATCAAGCACTATGTTCAACAGATAGATACTATTTGAATTTTCTTTTATGAAACATTATTCTCATTTATTTGCCTTTTGTCAGGGGAGAAGGTTGCAGTACTATCTGATAATTTAATAGATCAAAACTGATTTTAAAAGGTAACAGTTTTCTACAGGAAAGTATTTTAAAAGAACAGTTATCAAAGGCTAGTACAGCCATTCCCCCCATCCTCAAAAGTAAAATGAAGAAGAGGGACTCTATTTCTTATCTTTTTGTACTAGGAAAACATAAATTATACAGTGGTCACTGCTATTTATTCTCAGAGTTCAGTCCTGCATTCATGGATCACACATGTCCATCTAAAGTGGGATTCACACTGACACAAAGATTACATAGCTATTTTACTGGCTGCTATATGGAGCCATTACGACTTTCTAGCTTTGGAGTGCTCAAAACAAGTGAGAAAAAGAGAAGACACAGAAAAGTTTTCCCATGACAAATGCAGAAGTGCTGTAACAAAAAGATGAGGTGGTGAAAATAGACACACCGCAACAATAAACTGTAATATGACATTTTTTAACTGTCCAGTTAGCTTACTGCCAGGATTAGTGTTATCCTCTTTTTGTGCCTTTTGAGAGAGTTTGAAAAGATGGTTTTTTTGCATTTATCTAAACCTTTTAGACTGTGCCATGTTTGGCATTAAACCTGGAACACTGAACTTAGAAAATGTGGCACTCACTTCTGCTCTGTACACAGTGCATTTCAATATTACTCTCTCATTCAATTGCCAGATGGTCATGAATAAATATAACACAATTTGAGCTCCTAACAAATAACACTCTTTAAAACATGGAAATATAAAGCCATACATAACATTTAAAACTAACCACTAAGAAGTCATCTATGCACTGGTGCAATACCCAATTCATATGGTTGCCAGTACAAGAACCTATCTGCCCATGGCCTGTATAAAGAAAAAGAGTTACCTTTGTATACTTGTTGATGGCCAAGCTTATTAAATCAGATATGAGATTTCCACAGTGCTTCTCAAATAAACTGATATTGGTCAGATTCTCTCCAGTTAGATTAATGAAATGGTTAGCATATATAACTTGTCCTAAAACACAAAAGAAAAGCAGAATTGTTTAGTTCCAGATTTGGTGCTAGCAATATAAAACAGACAGGATTTCTCTTCTAATATATTTTAGAAAGGGCTGTTGACCTGTATGCAATTTTAATTTATAAATTCATGTGAGAAAGCTCATTCTAAATTCAAACTAATCCCTTCATCATTGCACTGAAATCTGGTATTATTCAGGTTGACAGTAAAAAAAGAAAATTGTCACTTTACAGCCTTTTATTGGCACAGATTTTGCAGAGGAATAAAGATTTATTTATCTGCAAGTTCCTCTTTGTCACATGCCAGTGCGCATGTTCTGGAATCATGACATGTTTTGCAGACATGCAAGTTGATGACAAACAATTCTGGAGAGGTCTAACACTTTCCTTTGGATGTGTTGATGTAAAAAGCTGGCATGATCATGTTCCAACTTGAGCATTTGTAGGCATTAACAGATAAAATGGTGAAGTTAAGAGGCTGTAAGATCTTATCCCACAAGCTTTTCACCAGCACATCTCCCTTGACATCAGTGGAACAGATGATACGTAGAACAAGCCTGTAGTTTATTCCTGGACATGTAAGGTGAAGCCCTGAACCCACTATCCTGCCACTGGTCCCAGGAGTGTGAAGTTTCCACTCAGAACACTTTACAAAATGAGATAAAAATCTAGGAAATTCTAAGCACATAAGAACACAAGATGATATATGTAGAGATATGACTGTCTTGACTCGTAAATTTTGTTGCTAAAAATCACAAGCTTTCCTCTTACAAATATAGATGACTTCATTATTAGTCAGAACATTATCTAGAAATAAATATTGAATTCTGGAAAATAAATTGCCTCCAACAGTTTCACTATCCTTTCTCCAGAATGCTCTAAAAAAGGCAAACAGGCTATCCCACAATGGATCATAAAAGAAACTTAGAATTATGTTACAAAAAGCCAACCCACACACTACACAGTAATGCAGAAACAGAGAAAACGTGTTAATGGGAGCAAGGCTGTGTTGTGACAGCACTTGGAGCAGGCAAAAGCTAATCCAAGAGTTCAGATTCAACACCAGTTACTGGGGTAAACACAGAACATTCTTTCTACACCTAAATATTACTTCAACTGTTGCAATTCCTGTATGTTATTTATATTGACATCTTATAATCAGGTGGCATGAGGGAAGGTACAGTTGTAGTGACAAACTGATTATAGAAGAAAACACACTTTTGAGATTTATTTGGGTAGAATGGGCATGGAAAATAGATATAGACCTCATAAAGGAAATAAAGTTCTCTTCTGTATTTTAACAATTCTTCAGCAAACTGAACTACTCTGAGTTTTTCAATTGCATTCTATGACCTTTTTAATGTAACTTCTATGAACAGCTTACTCTTATCAACTTACTTTTTTGCCCTTTTAAAGCCTTATAAAACTTTTTAAAAAGATTTTGCCTTGCCCTTTTCTTTCTGTACTTTTATAAGCTCCTCTGATTTAGGCTTCTTCTTTTGCCCAATATTTTCTTAGTGTTGCACATGGTTAAAAATACAACTTCTCTCTGCCAAGAATCTTTGTTCTGGTCCATCCCTGAACACTTTTCCTGCATTGTTTTCATTGAATTGCCATTCATTGTTATGTTTTCTGGATATCTATAAATGCACTTTTATTTGTGATGTCAAGAAGTGCATTGTTATTCAATATTTAGTATGTTGCATCAGTTGAGTGTGAACTCTGTGATCTTTGTTTTGACGGAACAAATTCTTAGTACAATTTTATTTGAGTCACACGACAGGTTCTATGTGAATCATCTTTACCACATCTGAGTTTACCCCATTAAACACAGCCATGCTTAAAAACTACCAAAAGTAGTTTTGATTCTGGACAAATCAAGATAGGAAAATTAGGTAAATCTACATCATATGTTAAAGAATAAGTTCAAGAAAAAGGCCTGCATACTTACTCTTCAGTTTTTCACCTAGTACATGAAGAACTTCTAACACTAGCCATTTAATATCCAAATGGAGATGTAGTAAGTGCCATGATGGAGGAAAGACCTGTGATTAGAAATATATTTACTTATATTTAACATTCCTTGAGTGAATTCTGGATACTGTCCTAAGCCAGGGTGGTCAGGGTTTGGAACAAGCAGCCCAGGTTAAGTGGTGGAATCGCTACTCCTATAAGTGTTCAAAAACATGTGGATGTGGCATTTGGGGACATGGCTTAGTGGAGAATGTGGAGGTGGCTGGAGTAATGGCTGGACATTCTAAGATGGCCTGCAAAAAGCATTATGAATATCTATTATCAAATACAATGTAACATACACACATGCCATTCAGTTCAAGAAAAAAGAAACAAACAAGAAGTTTCATTACAATTCTGTCTGTAAGAGGCTATTTAGGAAGTTTTGACTCAAGCTTGACGAATTACAACAGCCTTAGGTAATCTTTTCTTTACAGAGAAGTATTACGTAGCACAAAAACTGCTAAAGTGAGCTCTTAAAAAAAACTCCCAAATTTTAGTATTCTCTTCCTTAAAGTTTACTTGAAATGACTGTTTTTCCATCAGCTCAACTGTTACTGACAAGCTAAACAAAGATTGCAGATGCTGCTTCTCAGTGGATCATTCCTCTCCAGATACTAGTTTATACAACATAAGCCTGAAATTCCTTTTCTGTCTTTATAAAAGATTTGAAAGCATTAGCTATGTGTATGCACAAATCCTAACAGTGTGTACCTCACTAGTATTTAATGCTGCTGTGCCCCCTTCCACATCTGCACTTTTCTTCGTATAAAAAAATCTTTTCCCATTCTGAGTCAGATTTCAGAATGTATTTTTAAAGAAATGCCCCTCCTACTGGGATGCTCAGAAATTTTAAACATTACTACAGACAAACACTAAGGACATTTTTTAAAAAGCTATGCTAATTCAAGCCTACTTTTCTACCTGCTTTGCTATTATCATTTGTATACCATAGGAAGAATTCTAAAGCTATAGAACGAAAATAGATAAACAAAACAACAAAAGAAAATCCAGATCTCATTAGTTGTGTTTACCAAGTACAGGATGGCATTTAATAAAGAAAAAATAAACAAACCAAGCCAAGAAGATTAACTTATATTAACCCAAAATTTTTCCAGTTGAATACATAATGCCACATAAAAAATAAAGTTATAAAAAGACACCAACCTTTGCCTGATTTTGAATAGTAAATGCTGCCAGAACATTACTAGGAAGTTCATAAAGGTGACCAATGTGCACAGTCAAAGCATGAAGCTCTTCCACCAACACAGATGGTAACTGAGCTTCTAGTTCTTCATAAGGATGCAGCACTCCATCATTTTCCGTCTTAGGGGGTTCCAGATGCCTGAATGTACAGAAAAACACACACAATCAAAAAACAGGGTAGTAGAAGCTACACAAAGCTCAGTACCCAATTCAGTAAAATGTGTGTAAATCTCACCTGAAGATGAAAACTTTCACATAATGCAAAAACTTAAGACATTGATGCCTGATGCTCTCTGCTTCAGAGTGCAAGTGTGCAGCTTGACCTGAAGTAAAAGAGATCAGTAACTTAAAGCAGATGTGACCACACCATGACACGTTTAACATTTGCCTTCCCCACAGTAATTAAACCAGACCACTGGAAAGACCTCCTCTGAAGACAAGTTGGGAAGTGACCGATGGTAAACACCCATTTATTTCTAAATGGCATCTTGCCAGAGGGATCCATTCTTTATCTTATCTCAGGCACATATCCAGATAGAGACAGACAAGAAGACCCTCAGGAAAGGTGAGGGTAAGTACTCGATGCTAGAAGAAATCATTCAGCCCTACTGCCCTGCTTCCTGACTGCTTCCAAGACACCTTCAGTAAAGACATGGCTAAAACAATTTATCAGCACTCTCTTCTCTTGACAGACTCAAACAGGTGAACTTATTCGTAAATATACTTTGTAACTTTTCCTTGGAAGCATCACTGTTGCACAGAACCTTCAGCTGTATAATGCTAAGAGCCATCCATTCACAATCCTGCCTTTTCCTTGCTGCTCTGTATCCTTTCAGCCAGTTATTCTGGCTATGTGTCTCCTTCCTTTTGTTCTCTGAAGCTGTTATTGTTACCATCATGGTAACAAGCTCAAGGTGTTACCATCCTCACCTTGCATCTGCAAGCTCAAACACTCCCATTAGAGCCGAGATTCACTGGAAGTTATTGCCGCTGTGTGAGAATCACTGCTTATTTATTCCTACATCTTGCCTTGTAGCTTTCAGTTTATATTACAGAAAGATGAAACTTAGTGGATAACAAAGGAAATATAGTCATTTAAATACCAAATAACTACTGTCCAATCATATATATACACACAAAAGCTAAGCAAGCAGTCGGCCCACAACACATGTACCTGATTACAGCACATGCAGATTATTCAGAGCATCTTCAATGCAAGCATCAAATTGAGGACCTTGAGCAGGGCCAAATCAAAGTGCATCACCCCAGAGAAGATGCATGGCAAAAACCCTTGGTCACTTGCTACACTGGACTGCAGAGCCAGGGAAAGACAGTGCTTGCTCCTCTCCCCAGCTGACCACTGGGGAGTCTTCCCTTTTTTTAATCTTGCTTTTACTCTCCCTTTTGTTTCTTCCCATCTCTTCCAGTTAACCTGGAAGTTCATATATGTCACTTGTTACAGAACCCAAAAGCTTTGTGCATACAAGCCTATCTCAACATCTTTTGAGCAACAACCCTCAGTGGGCAAAGCAAATCAAACAGAATGAGCACCAGAACATTCCAGTGTACAGCCTACCTGCAGCACACCAGAAGCCATAGCATCTGCCATGGTAATGAACCACAAGTTTAGAACAGAGTGAACTGATCCTCTTAAAATAATTATCTATAGACCTTACTGCTGATTTGTAGCAATAACAAATACTGTAACCTAAATTCTCAGTTCTGTTTAAGCAAAATTTTATCTTACAGTATTTTTACGTGTCTTCTACATCACACAGCTCTCAGTACAAAGTCTCCAAAGCTCATCAAGTCTGATAGGAAACAAAATTTAATGTACAACATTGATATCTATATAAACAGTACCACATAGATTTAGTGTGCCAAAACTCTGAACTGGGGTTTTAAACAGTGGTGACAGCAGATTTAAGACATCAATAATAACTAACATGACCCTGCCTGACCATTTTAAATACTTCAATCCTCATGACACCCCTCTACTACTAGCCCACTTTTATAAAGGGGGAACTGAGTCACAGCTGAATCAGTGACTTTCTCTCATTCAGAAAGAAAGCCTGGTGCAAAGCACAAAATCAGAGTTCTTCATTTTACTAGCTTAGTTGACAAGTGGAAGAGTAGCATACAAAGAGGAGACCAAGCAGGGTGCTTAAATTTAAGTGAAAAAAGCCCCTACAGAACAGTTTCTTGATGTCCAGCTACAATATAAAAGTTCAAATGTAATTTAAAACAGGCTACTTCCATTTACATTAAAAAAATTAGATTTTTTGGATACCATCAATAACTGCATATGAAAGAAGCTTGATGATAAATTCACATCAATGATTTAAATGGTAGAACATGGCAATATAAAAAAAATAACAGTAATGTGTAAAAATATTCACTCATAGAACAGTAGCACGTTATCTGTCATGAGAATACACTATAGACAGTTTATTTGTGAGTAATTACTGAACTTCTCAACTTGCTAAGTAATTCAGCCTTCAACTTACAATAAGCCCAAGGCTGCAATAATCCTTCAGAAACAGGCTGCTTCTCTTGCCTCAGTATTTAATTGAAACAAAGCAT
Organism: Polioptila caerulea; assembly: GCA_013397295.1. Classification (NCBI taxonomy): domain Eukaryota; kingdom Metazoa; phylum Chordata; class Aves; order Passeriformes; family Certhiidae; genus Polioptila; species Polioptila caerulea. The sequence continues at coordinate 193,904 of VYXF01006042.1, read as the reverse complement.
TCTGTAGTGATCCCGTTTTATTGATCCTACAGCAAAGATAAATTAAGTTTGTAAATAACTCTAAACTAAGCAAATATAACTAACTTGTTTAAACGTAAACCAATGGAACAATTAAAAAAAATCCAAGCCACTACCTTTTTAACTAAAATAATTGTTGGAATGTTTCATGAAATTTTCTGGTTTTAATTAAAAAAGTTAATAGTTTTGCCAAATTCTGCTCTAGGGGTGACACCTTAAGTCAAATTAATGCAAAATGACCCATGAAGATCAGTAAGGACTGCCCTGTGCATCTACAATACAGGCAAATCTGGTTCCAAACTGACTCCCAAAATTTCCACTATCTATTTCCCTACTATCTTACCTCACTTGGTTGCCTATATTTCTGCCCTTAGTGAAGTTTTATGCTGCTTATATGGTGTTCTGAGGCACACTCCAAAATCCCTTGGTCAAGAGGCCAAGCACAAGCGTGATCTGTGAGAATTTACCTCCTTAAAGAAAGGTAGCCAGTTGCCTATTTTAATGTCAAATTAAATCAGTAAAACTTACCAAAATCAGATGAACTCATTTGTACTAGGTTTTCCAGTCTGTATATCTGTTGCCTAATTAAAGGAATACAAAGATTTATGGTATTTATATAAGTAAAATTTGTTTAACTCCACTTTAGTAAGCTCAAAATAGAACATAGGTAAGAGGTGTTTCCTGCTTTGTAGTTCTGAAAAAGCTTATGGAACTGTAACTTAGAAAAGAGGTTTAGTGGAAAGCAATGGACATATCCAAGTGTGAAGGGATTACATTGAATAGAATTCTTGCATGCTTATAAATCATTAAACACAGTAACAAAAAAACCCTGCAACAATTAGCTAAATATTGGAGAAGGCAAAAAACAATATAGGCAAAAAACCCCAAAAGCCAATCCCTGCAAGTGATCAACTCAACTTTATGTTTGACCACAGAATAAACCTAAAAGCTAGCGCTCATGGCACACACTAAATACACACTAAATTAATCCACTTGTGAATGTGCATTGGCAAAACCTGTCAGCAGCTTCTCCTGCTTCCTGCCCAGGGTGGTTGGCTCCTTAACTCTGGCACAAAGCATAAACAGCAACAAATACAGTACAGTAAAAGGAGGTGTCTTTAGAAAAGTTAAAGCTCAGTTCAGTTTTGGAGAGAAAAGAGAACATTTTAAAGAAGCTAAGTGCAACTGCAAATGAATATTTAAAAAAAAAGCTGTAACATAGGTAAATACTTGGCCATATTCTGTAACAACTGTTATTTGCAACTGGTCTTCCAGTCAAATCTCCACAGAGACAAAGCAGTACTAAACTGAATATATGAAAAGTACAACTGTGTCAGACAGACTTTTGAAAGAAAATGCTGCATAAATTGAGGAGGGTGCTCTCTGCCTCATTTCTTATACAGTCAAAGCAATAACTACTGAAGGATTCTAAAATAGGCTACTTGGATCTAACATAAATCAAATGTTCTTATGAAAAAATCCTCAAAACTAAGAAGCATCTAAAAGACACAAGAAGAATCTAAAAGACACAAAACTATGGGTTGTAACTTGCATATCAAAGTGCAAACACACAGTAAAATGATTTCCCTTAGCTCTTTCTTGGACTAAGCCATGTCAGCTACCCTTCCATCATTTAGGTGGGTTGTAGAGTTTTTTGTTTGTTTTGAAATCAAAGTTGAATTTCTGCCTGGATTTTTCAAGGATTTCAACTACGTAAAAAGGAAGGAAGTCTGAAGCAGGAGGGCTTTATGAAACAGGGTTGTTGAGACTGGAGTTAGAGAAGGAAGGCACCAGAAAGGAGCCACACAGCAGAAAAAAAGAAAAAGACTCTCTAGTGAATTCACAAAGACAGAATACAGTGGAGTAATAAAATTAAAGCACAATCTGGGCATAAGAAACATAACAAAAATTATTTAAATAAATCATTTAATTTCAATTTGCATTTGTACCTCAAGGATTGATCTCTTGGCTATTAATCATTAAATCATTTGATTTTCAAATACACATTCCAACAGTTGAACTGGTACTACTGTTTATTAATCAAAGATATATTATCTTAATATATCACCCACTTAAATGGTTACATAGTCTCATTCACTTTGACTCACTTCTATAACATGAAAACCCATAAGTAACATTTTTAGCCCATTTTTACTATGCAATTATTATCCTAACTTGCAATTCTGCAGAGTAGTTATTTATTACAATATTAAAAACTGTAAATAATTTTTATTACAATATTAAGTATAATCTCAGACATGAAAAGAGACTAGCTTTCTGTAAGCATTTAAACATCGATATTAACTGTATTTCATAAATTCAGCTATTTACAGCTATCCTATCCTCAAAAGCTATTGTAACTCGTACTTAACATGTTCAATTTCCACAGTGGAAAAAGGAGTTTTTTCTACTTTCAGTTGTCAACTGGTCTATAAACGAAACTGTTCCATTTTATGACTGAACAAATGAACTTTGCAGAGACACCCCCCTTTGCAGGGGGACTTATCACACCAAAAGACAACTTAGCAACCAAACATTCAACCAAGAGTTAGCTGAAATCCATTATTCCTACCAGGTCAGTAGTCTTTAAAGAATGTACAGCTTGAATAACTTAAAAACCACAATAAGATACACTATGCCTTACGTTAGTCTCTATTACAATTACAGGGCAATTTACATCACAAAAAAAACTTTAAAAATAGCCATTTAATTCAACTGTGTTGAATTGCAGTGTCACTGCCCAGTGATTTTATGCTAATGAACAGCTAAAAAAAATCAGACTAAATGCTGAAACTTTTACTTATACTCCTATCTCCCCCTTTACCACTTTAGTTTTTTTTTTTTTTTTAAATACAGTGAAGTCAAAGCTTGCATCAAACAAGCAAAGCTAAATAATAGTGGTTTTAATACACTTCCAGTCATCTATGTCACCATGTTCCAATAAGCCAGACTCTATTAATCATCTTGCCCATCATGCCCTTGGTCATACCCTACAGGGATGGAAGAATCCACTGCAATGAAAGGAATGATGGAATAAATCACATCTATTTGTGAAATCATACAAAAGCTCCTCTCCCACCCGCTCTCTATATGTGCTGTACATCCTGAGGATTATCAGTAGCAAAGAGGATTATCAGTGATCTGTGTATTTGCATTGACCAGATTAAGCATCTACATTGAATTAGTCAAACACTGAGTAACTGTATCTGAAGAGATTGCTGAAGCTATCCTAATCCAAACAATTGAAGAAAGCACTGCATCCAGCATTTACAGTATTTGATTTTTAACCCCCACTTCCCTTTATGCACAAAAAAGGACTAAAATTCTTCAAAAGACAACTTCAATTATATGGGTAGCACAATCTCATTCAAGGAAATCTTACATAGTCTATTCAGATAATTCTGAAGCTAGAGCCTTCTAAATTAACCCCAACACTCTGCTGTAAGAACTATACTTTTTTTTTTTTTTTTAATCTGGTGATGCCTCAGATATGCATCACACTACTTAGAAACTTAACAATAAGTCACATAATATTAAGAATCTGTGACACAATGTACTTCTTCCTGCAATTCCACCTGTGTCTTATCCATCACTTACTGGAGCATTAAACAGACAGTATTAATCTTTTTTAGATCCATTGCACAGCCCACAGTCTTTTATGATGTTACTTTTAAAAATGTGAAATGTTTGTTACACCCTTACAGTAGGTATAATTACAGATGTGGATTAATTATAAAACACAATGTTATCATACCTAAGTAATCCAAAGAGAAATACACAGGATTCAACTAATGCCATTTCAGTAACCCACTGAAAGCCAAACAATTCCACTGTGTTTTCTTCATAGTCATTTGGAGAAGGATCTAGTCTCAGCAAAACCCTGCAAAACAGAACCAACAATATTTATACATTTTCCAGTAATAAACCTATGGAGTACAATATCTACAGCTGGCTTATGTACCACCAATACTTTCTGAATATATCACCAACATGTATATTTCAGATGTCTCAAAGACAACTGTACCTTTTAGAGCAATATGATCTATAGAAATATGACAACTCTTAGCTTCAAAAGCATAAAACCAGGATATAGTCACAGACCATAGTATATTTTGGAAATAAAAATTAACAGGTTGCCCCCTTGAAGTATTTTCATATTTACCAAGGGGCCAAGACATAACACAGACTGTGAAGAGAAGAGGCTGCTATGTAAGATAACACACTGCTCTGTAAGCTTGGGATCTGTCTCAAGGCACACTACATACCTAGTAACTAATGCTAGAATATACATTTGTTCATTTACAAACATTTAATAATATTTATACTGTACACATTGCTTTAGGTGTTCAGTATCAACTCTAACACACACTTTTAGGCAGAGGAACAGATGAGGGTCAAAATGGGACCTTGTCATTACAACTTAAGCTAACACTGGGCCATAATTACCCTTTGCTCTTGCTAAAGAAAAATTAAATAATACCAGAATTACCATTTTACTCAAAGTGGAGAAAATCAGACACCTGTATTGTTTAAGCATTATAATTGTGCAAATAAAAAAATGTTTCATTAACATGCATTAAAAAATGAGCAAACCACATGACAGCACAGTAAATTATTTCAGAATTTTCCCACCACCTTTCATAAAATAATCCCACACAGACGAAGCTCAATTCTCTAATATGTAAAGAATATTTTTATTTTAAAAATTTAAAATATATACTAGGCAAGGACTTAGTTTCCATTACATTACACACCAAATTCATATTCTGCTTGACCTACACACTATTCCAACTCCATTCTCAGAGGCAAAGAGAATCTGCTGAATAATTGGCTCAACCTCCCACAACACCTTAGTTCACTTGGTAACTTCTTGAACACTGGACTGCCTTGAAGTCTCTAGCAATTAAATCCAGCTGCTCCAGTTCCAAGCAACAAAGACAGAGAGTTCCTCACATGGAGGCTTGTCTAGGACTTTGCAATCCAGGTAGACAACATAAATACACATTAGAAGAACAGTGTTATCACAACTATAGTGACTGGGAAACCTGTCTACATACAGGCTCCTCAGTGAGTTTTAATGACACAAATAATTTCAGGTGAAATGTTTATTTGTCAATGTGGAATCCACTACTGATATATTCACACAGATACAGGATCCCTCAATCATCTACTCAATGTAAATTTGAATGAACATGCTCTGATGCAACCAAAATGTATGATAAATAAGGCAGAGAAAGGGGGAGGTGCAGTGGAACCTCCCCTTAAGCCTTTACAGAAAACACTGGAAAAAAAAGTAACAACACAAAATACGAAGCCTGACAGACAGAAAGATTAGGCTTTTGTAACGTCTTAAAATCTCACAGAAAATACTTATTTGCTCTGCCTATGATTGCAAAACCATAAATTCCAAACACATGCAAGGGTGAAGCTTTGAGAAAGAAGGTCTGAAAGCTACTATGTCCAGCTCCAGCAATTTGCGGAAGCCAGGCAGAGTGGAAAAGAGAGAAAAATGGCCAACATTTAATAGAGCACATGACTGGGAAAAGCAGTGCTGAGACCTCCTCAGAAATTTAAGTGATCTCTGCTGCTGCTGCCCAACAGCCCAGTTTTGAATTATCCTAACAGGCTTGTAAATGGCCATTACAGTATCTTAAAAGTAAGTTCAGAATGCTAAGAACTGCATCTAGAGCACCATTCAAAGCTCTTTATCAACACAACAGCCCTTCCCACTTTGGCATCACCAAGTTGATTTCAGGATCAGAAGAGCTGAAGAACAAACTGATTTGGAAACCTGCCAGCATTCAAAGGCACCAACGTGTGTGGAAAGAACATCTTAAAAGGCTTTTATATCTGTAATTCAAAAAAGTCCCATACCTCCTAAGAGACCCACTTGCTAAATAAGACTCGGCAGAGAACTTTCTCCTTCCATTTTGGCTGTCAAAAGCACAAGAAAAGCAAGAGGGCCTTGAGTTCTCATTCTCCACTTCCATTGCCAGCTCCAAGCTTTCAGTGAGAAATGAGGATGTGGAGGAAGCCCCAAAGTCATCCTCCATTGTTTTCACCTGGCACAGAAAATAAATAGATAAATACAAAAATATTCATAGCATTTCTTCAAATAGGTTTCTCATTGTTACAACTCCACATCACCCTTCAGCTCAAGTGAGGACACAGATCTGACCAACTGTAACACTGAAGCAAAAGCTGAGAGACACCACCAAGAAGGGCAATCATGGTCACATGTCCTTTGTGCAACCACATCTTCCTCACTGAAGAGGACCTGTTCAAGAAGACACATCAGTGACTTAAAAAAAAACCTGAAACAGGTATATTTTCTTCTGGTTTAGCTCTCTAAATTAATTAGGGATAAGGTTAGACTAGCAGTAGGTTATAACGTGAGGCAGGAATTACAAAGCATTACAAAGCTACTTCCAGCAACACTTCATTTTATGACCAGAGTAGCTATGCTATGAAAGTACATCATGTATTAAAGGCTCCCAATATTAAAAAAAAAAAAAAAAAATCTAACTACCTAGGAATCTGGAAAAAGAGAAACAAAACCAAAGAAGGATTACCATGTCCAAAAGAAGTTCACTGTACACTTAATATTAGTGTATTGATATTTTATACAATATACTGAAGGAGCAGAACTAGGCAACAGGTGTCAGAGTGTCCTATAAAAGTATGCAAACAATATAACTAAAACTCTAAATTAAACCTTTCAACTTCGCTGCTGGTAGATTTTGATATGGTTCTTGCAGAAACTAGTATACACCATGGCTAGAGATTGGTAGTAGAGACGCTTAACTATAAAATGAGCTCAAGGGGGAAAAAAAAGAAGAAAAGTTTCTGTTCTACTTTCTCACATCCATTCGCATTCCTGCGGAGCAGGCGGCTCTGCAAGTAGGGAAAGAATGACTTCTGTGCTCCACTTTACAGCAGGACCCTCAGTTCGGGTGTTGTCAGGGCTGGTGAGGCAGCTGACGGGGATGCTCTCAAGCACAAGAGCTCCGCAGGAAAGCCTGTTCAGTTCGGGGTAGCAAATCCGCCCCACACGAGAGAAAACCCTGGGGGAACAGTTACATAAGAGGGCAGCTCCTCCCGCCCAGAACTCCCATCAGTTCCGTTCTTGTCTACCACATGCCTGATGAAGCAGAAACAATTAAGAACTTTAAGCACCTCAACCTCCTTGTCCTCCAGGCGGCTGCAATCCGCGGGCAGGAGCTGCAAAGCGGCGGGAGCCGGCGGGAGCGGCACGGGGCGCCGCCGGGGCGCGCCCACCGACACCACCCGCACGTGTAACGAACGCCTCGGCCCGCGCCCTCTGCCGCCGCCTGCCCGGAGGCGCTC
>VYXF01006042.1:163590-186507 GCA_013397295.1 Polioptila caerulea | reverse complement strand
CCCCCTCCCTCTGCCCGTCCCGCCCCGCCCAGCCCGCGCCGAGCGCCGCCCGCCGCTCCTCCCAGGGCTGACCGGCCGCCGGGTTTCCCTGCTTGGCTGGGCGTCCCTTGGCGGGCCCGGCACCACGAGTGGTTTCTGGCCAACTCGCACATGAACGCCCGGCCACCATCTTGCCACTGCTGTTCAGCTGTCTTCCTTGTGCTCACAGAATCATGGAATCATAGAATGGATTGACTTGTAAGGGATCTTAAAGATCGCCTACTTACAACCCTCCTATGGTGCCTTCAACTACACCAGGGTATTCAGAGCTTCCTTCCTCCAGCCTGGGCTAGAACCCCTCCAGGGATGGGGCGTGCACAGCATTGCTGTTCAACCCCATCAGAGTAAAGATGGTTTTTTCCTTGTACCTAATCTAAACCTACTCTCTCAAGTTGAACCCATTTCCTCTTATCCTGTCACTACATGCTGTTATGGTCTTGCCCCATCTTTCCTGTACTACAACTGTCCCCTACCTTTCTCTGGTGTCTTTCTTGTCTAGACTTTACCCGAACCTCATTTCCCTTCTCCTCAGCCTTCCCAGTTCACTCATTCCCATGCTCTGTCACAGAAATGGGCATGAGGTTCCGCTGGTCTTTTCTGATTCCTTACACAAACAGATCCAGCCTTCCTATGTCTGTCAGGTAATGCTCCTATTCCCAAACACACACAACTCTCATCAAGCTTGGGAAGTGGTGTTTAGTGCATTTGAAATTCGTGCTAGGTATCACTCCTGTCATGTACTGCATTACTGTCCATTGGGTGTGACTGTCACCACAGAAGGGGGGTCAGGACAAAAGTCCTAAAACCTGTGCCTGGCATTACTTAGCTTAAAGTGCATACTGTGCACCCAGCGACTTCTGGGTCTTCTTTTAAAAAGTGTTGTATTATTTTGTATTGCCGTGGTTTGATTTCAGTTCAAAATGAATGCTTTTCCAGTTTTGCCTGGATTTTGGGTGCAAAATAACAGCAGTGCACGAAACTTCCTTCTAGTAAGAAAGTTGCTATAAAAAGTTTTGCTGTTGCTGCTACAGCTTGCTCTGAAAGCTTTGCTGTGATTTAAAATGCTTCGTTTGCTCCTGTGTCTGTAAGAATCTCTCATTTCCTTCTTTAAATTCCTGTCTAATTAAAAAAACAGTACATCATGGTTAAATAAAACTGTACCCAGGATAACCCTGATTTCCATATGCAGATTTATCTGCACTGACAGCCCCCTCTCCCTCTCTTAGTCTTTCTGTTTCCTCTCCCTCCCTCACTCTCCCTCTTTCTCTTCCCCTCTCTTTCTCTCCTTGTCTTTTTGTCTCTTTATGTCTATTGCATTATGCCTGAATAATTTTCAGTCTTTTTTTTCCTCCCCTCTTGCACGCACATGCTAAAATAACTAGACAAAGATGCAAGGTGGTTGCTGCAGTCCCTGTCTCTAGGACAAAACCAAGAAAGCTTGTGATTGCAATGCCACCTTTCTTTTTTTTTTTTTCTTTTTTCTTTNNNATTTTTTGTTGCAATTCCCCCCTTTTTTTTTTTTTTTTCTTTTTTCTTTTTTTTTTTTCTTCCTCAGCCATGCTTGGTGATTAAACTTCCTCAGGATGGGGAAGAAAAAGGAGCTGGAAATGAAATAGGGTTGAGGAAAAATCCCATTGCAGCAGCTGCAGCCAGTGGTGTCTGCTGCCAGATGTGCGAAGGTTCCCGGGGTCCTTGTCACTAAAAGGCAGTATTCAAATATTTGGAGACAAAAGCTGCATCCTCAGTGATCATTTTCTTTATTTAACATGGCAGCAGGCATCGTGTGGGGAAAAATCAACATGCTGGATGTTGAATCGGACTTTTCCCCTTTCTGGGATGAAAGGATGTTATCTATCCCGTGCCAAGAGGGAGCTGAGGTAAGAGAGCTGATCCTGCTTGTTTTTTTTCCTCGTATATTTCCTAAGCCTCTTTTCTGAAACAACATATATATGTGTGTGTGTGAGTGTGTGTGTATATACATGTTTCTATGTTTGTATATGTATATTCCATTTCAAGGCTGTGAGTGGTAATGCTTTTTTTCTTCTGCCTTCACATCAACCCAGAGAAAGTTAATTCACAATATATATTCAGAGCTTGTTCAGAAGGGTCGTTTTGTGTGATTTTTTTTGAATACCTTTTTGTTTCTAGAGAAGACTTCAGCAGTGACATCATGGTTGGCTGCTGATATTAAACCCTATTTTCAAAGTCTGTAAAAAAAAAAGCCAGTAACTTTGTGATAAGAAATTGTGCAGGAGATTCATATGCTCTATTTTTCAGTCGCACTCTAAATATTGGAAGTCTTATTAAAGCGATAGTGAGAATTTTTTATTATTATTATTTCTAGCACAGAAGCGATGAATGCTGCATAATTAAGTACAGTATTTAATTTGGCTGTTGTGAAGCAAAAGAATAAGGTAATAATTTTTATTGTACTAATCAGACTCAAGATGTTCTCTGTGTTAATTGGGTTAAAAAAATTGCAGTACTTATTAGAAATTCTAATTTCACAATGCAGCACTGACAATAAGCTCAGCCAGTGAATTATTCACATCTTTAATTTGCTCTCTTAATGACAGTGTTCTGTAATCAGAGTGCAGCGACTGCTTCCTATGCATTATGTATGATGTTCAGGACTTAAATGCAGGACATTATGAAGCCTCTCAGTGGCTCAGTAATTAGTTTTCCACAAGACAGGGCTTAGATATTCACAGATAAAAGTCTACAGCTGAGATAATGTTAAGGTGGTGACTCATGCTAACAAAAGCAGGGAAGTTCAAATTTAATGCTGAAACTGCTCTCCATTCTCCCTCATTGTGCGTAGGTGCAGGGGGAGGGGAAGAAAGTCTCCGAAACCAGCCCGCCATGGTGAGTACGCTGCGGACAGCCCGGAGGGGCGGCCCGGGGGCTCGTCTGTCCCCGGGACCGGGTTTTGGCAACTTTGCTGATCGGAGGGTGGAGGCGGAGCTGCGTTTGCTGCCTCTTTGTAGTGGTTGTGGAAAGGGCAGTAATGTACACACTATCAGAGAGCAATCATGTAGAGGTGAGATGTATTTTAAAGGATTTCATCTGAAGCAATGACTTTCGTAACTTTGTCAAATTACGATGTTTTGAACGGGAGCTACTTTGATATGTGTAGAAACTTTGAGAACAACTGATACTCTCTATATTGCTGTTGTACCTATTTCGGCTGTCATGGTCTTTATGCATTTTAAAAACTTTATTTTCTAAGAGTCTAGTTCTCTCTATCCAAAGATGAGCTGTGATACATGTCTGATTTTTTTTCCTTGGATCATATACTTGGTGTTAGATCAAGTGATTTAAATGTAGGGAATAAGTATGGCTCTGTAACTTTGCTACTTCTACATGCTCCTTATTATAGAATAATAGGCAAGAATATTGAAATGAAGCTGGAAAATGATAGTTTTTCCATACTTAGTTGCTAATCAGACTGGGAGCTGTACATTTGTCCTGTGTTCTCCCATTAATCAGACATTTTTATTGGAAACAAAATAACTGACTAGATAAAGTTCTTTACTTAGTGTTAAATCTCCAAAGACTTGTGACATTTGTATAGGATTGTGATTCTAGTTATTAAAGTTGATCTGCCAGTAAAAAGTTTTAGGCTTAAATTAAAAACAAACAAAACACTAAATATCCCGACTTAATAGTAAAGTAGAGATATAAGAATCTGAAGTACATCTAGATTTTAAAAGCAAAATATTGTAAAACTAGTTCCTTTAAATTTTTTGGCAGTGTACATCTGGAATTCAGTGCTGTTAGCAGCTGTTGCTAGTGTTGTCTGTCCTCAAGGCCATGGGACATGTTGCTAAGTAATTCCTCTTAGCAAGCAAAATCCTATATCTTATGGCTGAATCAGATATTGGTGGTATATAGTCCAGCCCTGAAAGTGGTTATCATTAAACTGTTGAATAAAGAAGCTGCAGATTGGATCAGTGTAGCTGGGTGATTCATAGATTGTACCAGAATCCAAGTGATTGTATAGATGATGAACTTGATTTGGTCTTTTCCAGAATAAGACTTACCTTCCAAGTCAAGATCCCAGAACAAATGTATCACTACATGGCTACATTTCTTCAGTCACTTCATTAAATCGTACAATTAAAACTTATTCCCAAAAGGTGTCATACCTGCCCCCTCCCTCTTCCTCCAAAGCCACAATCAATAAAGGTTGTCTTTTTAAGTGCATGTCTGCCTAAAGATCTGTTATGATTACTTACCCAAGTAAGTTATCTATTCCAGCATTTAATTAGTCTTCCCAGAACAATGTGTTTTGGGCTTTCTGATCTTAACCTGCTAAAAGTAAATTAGTTGAACCCATTAGCTTTTGTTAGTTAGCAGTTACAGGGATTTTTATTTTCCTCTTTGCCCCAGACTCTTACATATTTGAGATTCTCAGTCATGTTTCCACTGTGTTGTTCTTTTAAACCATCCTTGTTCTTTGTTTTCTTCTTTATGGAAAAAACTCCAATATTTTTCTTGTATTTCTTTAATTCTTTTTGCTGTGCTCTGGACTCTCATTATTTCTGCTTTCTTGAAATGTAGTGTTCTAGACTTCCCTTGAAATGCAGCATTCTGGACTTAGACATGATCTAAAATGCCATGTAAGTTCTATATTTTCACTTAATGCAATGTGGTTTGTCACTTCTTAAAATCTAGTTTCCCTAAGAAAATTTTAACACAATGACTTGCATGTGGTGGGTGCAAAGACACCTATTAATTCAGGATAAGGTCTAGGGTACCTACAGTACAACTGGAAAAGGTGCAGCATGTGTTTGAGCAGGTTTTTAATTCAAGGATTTCTGCTTCTAGCAAGAGTCTTCATGGGTATTGTTTCCATTGTCCTTATCTCACAAGATAAGTACCTGTGGCTGACCTGATTATGATGTCCAGATGTGAGCTATCAAACTGTAAAGAATATCTGAAGTGTTCAATCCTCAGAGGATTGTTTCAAGTTGTGGAAGTACTATTGCAGAGTCAAAATTTTATAACTGTACCCATGTTATAAAGTAGATGCGTGGCTAGAAGTTAAAATCTGAACTTTTCCCATCAGATTGGACAATTCAAATTTGAGGCACTATTGCAGGCAGGTGAGAATACTTTTTTACAAAAGCAGCCAGAGTGTTACTAGCAATCAAAAATTACAGTCTAGGGTTAACTATGTAGCAGTATGTTTTAGGTTTAAAAAAAGAGAAATTTCGAAAGTTATCCCATTCTAATTAGCTTAGAAGATTGACTCTACATCTGAGCTATGCATCTGGGAAAGGGCCAGTTGTTGTCTACCCAATCTGTTAAAGTGGAGGTCCTTTCAATTTTAGCTCGGAGAAGGGAAGGGCCCAATGTCTTTCCTTGTCAGGGGAAGATAGTTCATATTATCCTTGAGCTGTCATGGCATGGGAGGAGAACAACATTTACAAAGTCAAAATGGAAATCATGCATCTGAAGAGTTAGAGGTGACTGGCTATGCTTCCAGAGGATCAAGTTAAAAAAGACATAGAGATACCAAGAAAAATTTTAAGGACCTTTACATGGTTAGGTTACACAGACATCTAGATCATATATTTGCAGTGCAACCCTTTTACTGTCCTCTTACTGACATGTGACTTTTCTGGGTTAGGAATATTGGAAGCCTTTTGGAGTGATCTGATTCATATTTATTTGTTCATTTATCAAAAAGCAAGAAAAATATTTTTATATTAGATCAATTTTATTGAAAAAAAGTTAAGAAAAATTCATTCATAGTATATTTCCCGGAGTTGTATTTTGTACTTTTGTTTATATTGCTCCAGGCTTAAGTACCATTATAAGTATTAGGTTCTGAAGTGGTGTGATGAGTTAAGTATTTCTAAATGTCTTCTCTTAATCTAGCCTAATAATGCAGTCTTTTCATATGCATAATTCCCATTAAAGCCAGTGGGAGTACTCCATTATAGAAGGAATAATAGATACATACATCAAGATGCCTTCATTTTGAGTCATTGTTTCAACTTGATTGACGAAGAAGAACGTTGACTAAAGGAAGTATGTATTGAAAGTGGAAAGAGGGTTATTGATAATATTTTCAGTTCCAAATTTATCTGTTTCACCACTGAAACATATATGCCAATAGAATGACAGTAGTCAGAATATCTGATAGAAATCTCAAATTAATTTATATTCACTAATGCTTTCTAGGAAATATTTCACAAGTAGAACATACGTATTCTAGTCTGTAAAATTTCATATAATTGACTCACTATTGAGAATTCCAACCTATATATAAACCTATGTATATATTATGTAAAATAGAATAGCGATAAATATTCATAGTATAAACTAGTTTGGCCTTTTTTTGCAAAGTCAGGCTGGAAATAACATAATATACTGGATGAGTTCATATACTCAATCTTCTGCAAAATGTAAATCCATAAAACTTTGCAGTTCTTATCTGTATCTGTAGTAGGCCAGAAAAAATAGCAGTAGGAATACTTAAAACTGTACAAAAGCATCTCACTTCTTCCAAGGGTCTTTTCTTCTGTGTTATCATCTATACATGTTTTCTGTACTGACTCTCATCCCAGGAACTACTTCATATCCTCATTAAACCTGAGTTTTCATTTCCTGTGTGCTAATTTTTCAGCCTTTCTTTTCAAGCTTTTCCCCATGCTTTTTTTGAAGCTCATGAGGCTTTTGCTGTTCCTGAGGCATCCCTCCTTAAAATTCTTGTTTTGCTTCTACATGTGTTTGCAACAGTCCTTGAAATCTTCATATCACACTATCTTCTTTTCATTATTTTCTTGTAGTATCCCATTTCTTGTCTCTTGCAGTATTTAGATTGCAAGATCATTGGTGAAAATAAGGATTTTTCCTATGCTTGTAGGGAGAACAAAATAAAGGGATTTTAGACTCTTTCTAATAGTAGGAATACAAAAAGTGTGTGAAGTTAATAATTTTAACTACTACCCTTCTAACCCCTAGTAAAGCAGGATTTTCAACTCTAAATAACTTATTTGCAATAGAATTTCTTCTGGATTCTGAGAAGTTGGCAGGTTAGGGCACAAGAAAACTGAGAAATAAAGGAGCCACCTACAAGCAGAGCAGAACTTATCCTCAAAATATTTCTATTCAGTGCCCTCTGCTTACTGTCTCTGCTTCCCCAATATAATTCTCAATAAGAGAAACCCTAGGTCCAATAAAATTATTCAGAAATCTTTTCGTTTCTCAGGTACATAAATTCTTTCTGGTGAGTGGTACACAGTGACAATACAGACTGTTGGTCGGGATGAAGGATTGTGTCAGTCCAGCTGTGGGCTGAGGGTTTGGGGTTTTTTTTCCAGAATGGATAGCTTTAGCTGTGGTTGTGGTGCAGCTGTCTCTCAACATTTTGGTGTGTTGCAGTGGTAGTATCAAGTATGAAGAAGTACTTGGGGAAATGGAAGGCACAACTGTGCAGTCCAATATGAAGCTGAGCATAAAGCTCTGGCTAAACCATATCACAAACTTTTTGATGCAGAAGTTTTTAAACCAGAATATTTGCTTACCCCTGCTGCATGGATTTTTAGTTGACAGTATTTGAGTGAAGGCAGTTAGTTTCAAAACAGTGCAGTTCTCTGAGTCCAGCTATCACTCTCCACCTCGCACTGTCTAGTGTTGGGACAAAAGGCTGGGCTCCCACTTTGCTCATCAGCAAAGCTCTTTCTCCTGACTTATCCAGAGGCTGTAAGTTCAGAAAGCAGATCAATGTTTTGTGTGGATGCGAATGTGGATATCATACAGAGGCACTCCGTGTAAACCATGTTTTCAAAGATGTGTATAAAAAGCAAAATAGCTAGCTTTGATCAGTGTAATCTGAGAATTAAAGAAATCATTCAAGAAAGTGGATCTCCAATAAGCTTCAGCTGTGGTTTCCAACATCACACTGTTTTGTCCATTCTTGTGCAATTTCAGAAATATTCCCTTTTCCTTTTTTTAAGAGCTTTCTGCTCTTTTCCTCAATGTAACGTGGCAAAAAAAAAATAAAAAAATTCAGATGACTATTTGATACTTAGCATAACTTCAAGGATTTTGTATTTAAAAATATGTTGATTTTTTTCCCCTCTGAATATTACAATAATACTTATATAGTGGAAGCAGGAAAGTACTCTGTATATCTCAGGTCCTTCTTTATCAACTTAAGAAATAGAGATATAATTAGCAAAAATAATTCAAAGGTGATGGCTCATATTGAATTTCTCATTCTACATAGTTCATCTGCATGATTTCAGGAACTCACTTCATTTTTGCATATTCATTCCTCAGCTGTGTAATAGAAAAGGAAACCTTCCTACTTTTCACAGAATCTAAAAATTCAAATCTTTTTGGACGGTATGAATTTTCATGCAGGTTTTGTCTCATAGTATGACATTAAAGCACACCAGTGACATCTTAGGATCCTTTGAAGACACTGGAAAGCTCCTAGGTATGCTAGGACTCAAGCAAATGTATAAAAACAGGTTGGTATAGCAAGTATGGAGATTTACAAGTATTTCTAGTGATCATCGTAAAGGAGTTCTGCTGAGCATTTGTGTAGTGAGATTCTTGAAAGGAGGTGGGGAAAGCTGATTTTTAAAATTACAAACACTGCAGACGGGGTCATTTATTATCCTGCCCGTGAAACATCTTTTAAATAAAACATCTTTTTATAAGTCTATTTCAAGATTTGCAAGAGAAATTTGCCAAAATACTTCTTATTAGAAGGAGCTCTGCATTGAAGCCTTCAAATTTAAATTGTGTTCTTTAGTTTTATTTTGCTTTTTATTTATTTTAGGTCATGTTTTTTGTTCATGTTTTGCTCACCGTAATATGATTTCCCATTGCACTGTTTCTTAGAGCTTGCTAGGAGCACCCTCATATAGCCCTGAAGCTTTTCTTCATCCATCTAGATTTCATTAACCATAGTACTTATTTTAGTGTGTGGGATAAGGCTGTATGAACAGTGTAATTAAACGATTTTTTAGCTACTTATACTAAAAATATATTTATATAACCATTTGCTATTATGTTTGTGGGGTTTGTGTTGTTTTTGGGTCTTTTTTCTCTCGGAAAAAGTGATTAGTGAAGAAAGGATGACCTTTCTCTTTAAAGGCATTCCGAAACATAACAGGAACCAGTAAAAACAAATGCTTTTAAAAATGTACCTAGGAATCAGTACAGGTTGTCCAAATATGAGCTATTAGCCAGTACACTAAGAACACTGTATGCTGACACTGTTTTTATCAGTTGATGTCAAAGCCTTTGCCAAAGTAAATGAACTTACCCCTCATTTTGCAGATGTCCTGGCTATCTAATTTGTAAAACATGGGCGTAAAATGATGTAATCTTTGTTTTGACAGCAACAACTTAAATAAATATAGCTGAAACAGGCATTCTGTCTGAAGAGTTCATAATAACAAACTTTAACATGACTGTACAAAGGCACTATTCTGCAGTGTCTGTCAGTCGTGGATAAAAAACAGAAGATTTTTGTTTCTCTATCTGGTATCTAACCTTCAAAGGCCTGAGTCTGTATGATAACTGCAAATAATGCTATTGTGATGATCCTATCTCCAGACATCCACGGTAGGACATAGGAGATATGAATAGGAGTTGTATTATCCTTTTGGCAGAGAAAGGTTATACAAGATAGAAGGGTGAGGATGATGTTTGATGACTAGATCTGAAATCTCCAGAGGCAAATTTCTTTCTGGCAAGAGAGAAGAGGAAGTTTGTCTGTCTGAAGTAGTTTTTCTCTTTGTAAAATCTGTTAAATTTTATTCTGTCTCCACTATTTTTAGTTATCACACACACAGAAGCTGAAAGGAATTATATATAAATTTTTAGAGATTTCTCAGGTTTCCTGATGAAACTTTTGTGTGGTAATTTGCCAGGTATGCTTGTAAGACTTGGAACTACATTAAACTTTCCTTGTTGTCAGCCTGACATGTGAAGTTTAGGCTTGGAGCAATGAAAGTAGAGAGCAATGAGAATAAATTGACACCTGTCTCACAGCAAGCTAAAACTAGAGAAATGAAAATACATTATCATGAGAACTGTATTGGAAAATGCATCTCAAATTAACTACTGGGCATAAGTAATGAATCATACCTAATTGCATGTTGCATATCCTAATAGATTTAACAATACTTACCAAAATAAGGACGTCTCTCTATCTGAAAAATGAAAATTATGCAATGGTGTCATATAACAAATTAGACCTAATAATTTCAAGTAGATTAAGTAGTAAAAGATCAGGTAATAAAAGCTGCAAAATTGTTCTGTAATTACATTTAGAGCTAGATGCTTTTAGTCAACCTTATCCAGTAAAACAACACCCCAAAGATACTGTAATTTATGCCCTGTTCAGACTGATGCAGTTTTCAGTATATGTTTATCCTTTGTGGACTAAATTAGAAAAATAACCCCTCCCACTTCAACACTGAGTAAAAATTCAAGCTGAACATTCCAGGAGATTGAGAAAGCCCATCTTAGAGGAAGAACTGAGTCAATGGACCTCCCATCACTATTTCTTTGGGAAACAGACAGGTTTTCAGAGGTGCATTGAATGACTGGCATTTGTGTTTCACCAAGGGATGAATTATAAGCAGCCCTCACCACTCTGAGCACATACAGCTTACCCTTGCACTTTGATGGGAAAAGTTCTCGCATGGTCCCTTGTCCTGGTGCATGAACAGATATGATTCTTAGTTAAAAAACCAAACAAACTCCAAGAATTGACCATTTGCAATAGTGGTGAAAATTTACAGTTTTATTTCAGTGTGATGGACAGCTGCTCACTGAGGCAGACATTTGAATAGACAGGTAGATGAGAATAAATCCTTCCTACACTAATCGAAGGAAAAGAGATTTTTTTTTTTGGTTGGTTGGTTGTTTGGCTTAATGAACACCAGAGACAATATTGTTAGTTGAAATGATGAAATTGTTTTGACCTCATCTAGAGCCTATTTAAGCTGAATTTTAATTTTTTAATGGAAGGTATGATATCATAAATCGTGCAGAGACAGCTAAAAAGAAAGCCAACAGGAAACTCACCGAGAAATTTGAAAAAGAGAATGAATGTTGCTGTTTGACTGTCATTCAACTTTTTGGGTATTTACCAATAGAGAACACCTTTATACTGCTCAGTAAAGCAGCTGGACGACAAAAAAATTGCCAGATTTATGGAACAGAATGTGTTGGAGAATTTACAGTGAAAATCTGGCTATTCAAAATAGATTTATTTTAGAGTTTTTTAAAAAATAACAACTAATTATTCAGTAATAGCAGTTTAAGATACTTTAAGATCAGGTTTTCTGAACCTTTATTTTCTGGAAATTGTTTCTTGTTCCTGAAATTTTAGAATTCACATTTTTTAGTGCTTTTGAGTATGCTGATCTTGATTTTATGTATTTAGCTAAGTTATACTTTAGATATTCACCGTAGACTAGGGAACATTTTTAGATAAACATTGCCAGTCATCTTTACTAATTGAATAATCTCTTGTATATTAGCACAGTGGTTTAATCTTTTTGAAATCAATACTGCATCTTAATACTTCTTAGAGTGAGCTATTATTAGCAAGAAATCAGCTAGATATATGAGATAATCACAGCTACACAAAAGCCACCTATCCATTATAAATAAACAGTATGATAATTAACCCATAAGATTTTTCCTGACCCTAAACCGAGGGTCAGTCAAGCCAGTTGTGTTATATTTGAAGTGCAAATACACTGGCTAGGATCTCAAAAATAATATCACTGAACTAGCACATTGTTTTTTCCAAGCTGATTGTACATCCTAACATAGCAGCTCAATTGAACACAGCTTTCTGGTGATGCAATACTGCTGTCTACTTCTGCTTCAGGGCATACCTTGATCTGAATGAGTATTTGGGATGTCTTCCCAGTACACTGTTACAAATACAAATTGCAGTCTCTCTCCATATTCATTTTGAACAGTAGATTTTTGAAACTCGAGGTTCCAAATGCTAATGCTTCTCAGAATATTATTAATTGACAAGACAAAGCAGTATCCTATTTTACCAGTGTTAACACTGTTTATGAACTTTCTCTCATTCCAGCTCAATTGTAAAGATTGTTAATAAAGCAAATTACAATAAAGTAAATTGTCGTGGGAAGCTCAGTATCATACAGCAGTGTGATATGAGTTTTTTCCTGTTTAAATTCTGCATCGTTAAGTAGCAGTAATAACAGAAGTGATATGATCTGTGTCTTGTTACTAACAGTGTTCTCCAACTGCTGCTTTCAACCTATATTGGATACCAAGCCAGTTGGACTTTTGATCTGATCCCTTTCAAATGTTCTTAAAGCAACTGTTGTACCTAAAATCTGATCCAAAGAATAGATGAGCTTCCTATTGCAAGGAAAACAGTGGGGCGTAGTAGCAAAATGCACGTTTCCTTACACATTGCACATTTCACTAGTTATTTGCAGTATTTTTTGGCAGAATGTTAGAAAAAGTAGAAGATCTATAAGATACTTCAATTCCATACTGTTTTTGGACACCATTAATGCGCATGATTCTTGATGATCAAGAGCAGTGAGAGCTAGATTGCCTGTCTTGCTTATTAAAATGAGATTTGTGGAACTTTGGTGCATGTATTCTAGAAAATGGCGCAGGAAATCAGTGCTCTTACAGTTGCCTAAACCAGCACATCCCTTAAGCTCAGCATAAATATGTTATTATAATCTTAATTTCCCCTTAAATTTAGGTTCTTGCATGTAGCTATCTGGCGTGACCACTGAACTCTTGCTTCTCCTCAATGTCTGTTAAAATCTAGTGATAAAAAGAGTGCTGCTGAAATGCTGCCTTCATCTTTGGAGGTGTCTGATATGTTTTGGGAGAGGTACTTTGTGCGCTCTCAGTGCAGATGGGCAGCACTAAGATTTGCAGAAATCCCTAAGTGTGATCACATCTGTGTTTTCATGTAGCACGTTTTAACTACCAGGTTGTTCAATAGTCTGAGAGGGATGATTGGGGGAGCCAGTGGGTGCTGAGCCACACTGCAGGCAGGAATGCCAGATTCTTAGTGCAAGGGAGAAGAAGAGAGAGTGGTGGGCTGCATGCCAAAGAGATGGAGAGAGTGGAATGAGCAGCATATTGGTTGGTTTTGTGCTTTGAATTAGAGAGTTTTGTTTTAAGAAATAGTCCTGTAAGACTAAATTAATTGCCACATTGCCTATGGGTTTGGATTTGTGAGTTGATATTTTAATTGAGTAATACTCGGGCTGCAATATAAACTTACCTTATATTAAACAAGAAAGAATCCATTTGAAAGGGGAGCCTTTACTGAGAAGTGAATTTTGCACTACTAAGTACAAGTTGCATTCATGTTGCATTTTCTTTTAGCTAGCAGACACCCCATACAGCTGTCTGCTTTCACAAAGTTTGTAGGAATGTTAAATCTTTGAGACCTTTTCCCATGTATTGGACTTAGATGGAATTGGTTACTGGAAGTGATCAAGAGGAGCTGAGCAAAGCAGCTCATTTTTTTCAGAAAACCATGTAAAAAGGAACAATAGTCTTTGGTTCAAGGAGCTTTTTGTTCTCTCAGAGTCTACAAAAAATGCTGCCAAGCTTGGTGTCTTAGTAAAGATATGGTGTTTCTTTCATTTAAACTAATTTAAATATACTCATTATTTCTTATTCATAGAAACCTGATCCATATCCTGAAGAATCAGGTCAGGTGCCAGGCTTTTAGGAGTAAGAGCTTCTGATGGAAAGCTATTACTGATGCTTCTTTCTACTCTTACCCTAGAAAACTGAACCACATGCCCTGCATTCCTATTTCCTTACTGTCCTCTGCTCTTCATATAGCTATTATTTTATGGTCTACAGTATTCACTGTTTTCTTTTCTCAAGTGAATATTTTATTATTTTGCAATGGATTATTCACTTTCCTAGCCCCAAATAATCTATTCCTTTTCCTCAATTATTTCATAATCAATAGTGAAAAAATCAGCAGTTATTGCCAGGTAGACATTTTCTGAGCTTTTAAAAAGCATCAGGCTTCTTTATTATTGCTTTAAGAACCTATAGAAATTTTAGCTAAAATTCTGTCATTTTATGTTTTCTCTGTGTCACCAATTTTCTTAGTCTAGGAAAAGAAAGAATATTGGAATATATCTACAAACATGAAGTGATAAATAGTAAAAAGTTGACAGTTGGTAGTAGTACTTTAAAAGAATCATCTTCGATAACAACTCCTCTGGTACCTGTTATATGTGCTCATGAATAGCCACTGAACTAACACAAAACATCTGCTGCTTTGGCTGAATTTAAATGCCCCAGTCTGATAACCTTGTTGAGAAATTTAGCAGTCGTCTAGAATGGAAATTCACGTACCAGTTGTGATCCATCAAAGAGAATGAGACTCCACGCACACAGAAATACGTGTTAGCAGATCCGAAGATTTTGTGTAGAGCACTATTTTGTATTGCTATATTCTACGTTGTGGTTAATGGTTCAGAGTTAGGGAGTATGGTAATTATACAGGTAAATAAGCAGGCACTACCTACAATTTTGCCCTGAAAAAATAGGCAGTAAAATGCATTTATTTAAATTGGATTCACTGATGCATGCATGTGCAGATTTTATAGAGTAATAAAACTCTACATGCAAGACCTGTTCATATTCCAGATTCTTAAAATTTTCTAGGATTCTTCACCAGAGAACACTTAAAGAAATATTCCTTTTACAGTATCACAGGCATTTACAGTGTATTTTGGAGGAGTATTTTATATGATACGTGGTGAAATTAATTTTCCAAGAAAAAAAGCACTCTTACATACTTATAAATTTCTGTGACTTTTCTAGAAATATCTTTTTTCTGAGTGTGTCAGTTGTGTGACTGAAGCTTCTTACCACTTTTATGGTTTTTATCAGAAGGTGACTGATAGATGTTTTGTTTTGGAAAATCATTGAGTGGACTTACTGCTTTTTCACTGCTTTTTAAAAACGGAGTGTAATGGAGATTCTTTTTTACATATTGAAATCTAAGCTTTCTGATATTTCCATCTTGAGACTGGATGTAGAAGTTCCTGGGGCTTCTTGAAGGTGTCTAGCTGTTTTTCTGTAAATTTACTTAAGTACTTTAAGTACAAAGTTTCTGTATTTGATACAGTTTTGTCAAAAATATAGTACATGAAGGTTAAATAGTTTAAAGAGCAACTTGAAACTTGGTTGTTGTAGCAGTTCTGGGGACCAACTTAGACTTATTGCTACATCTTGTGGAAAAGTAGCAGGAGCTAATTTTTTCCAAATGCATGTATATGCAGGAATATAGGGTAAGTATACATATTTGTAGGGGTGTGTGTGTGTTTGTGTTACATTACTATTCTCTAGAGAGCTCTGATCCCTTCAATGTCATCGTAATTACATAACAGATAAGTAATTGAGACTTTTTTCACTTATGTTCAGTCATTTAATTGCTCCTTTTTTACCCTTTTTTTGTCTATTTGTGTCCAGGTGACCAAAAATGAGAAGAATTTTCAAAGACACGACTATAATTCGTAGCATAATGGCATGTATTTTTCCTATTGTTATCTGCATATCTTTCTACATTATCAAATGTGAGCACACTAAGCTACTTTTTCACAAATTAATAATTATAATAAAAATGAAGTAATTGAAAAATATTTTACAAGATTCTTCTTCTTTATATCTCATCAATAGCTGCATGACCTACAAGTAAAATCTAAAGTAATCTCATGAGTTTCTTGATCAGTGGAGAATATTCTTAATTTAAAAAAGACAAAACCCAGATGCAATCTACAATCACTAAAAAGTTACAAAGGAAAGGAAGTGTTCTTAAAAGGCTATATTGAAAGATATTATAAACATCCTTGAATATTTTGTCTCTAAAATTCATAGATTTGTGAGAAAACAAAACACTGCACCTGAAGGAAATGACATATTTTCCTAGAAGAACTTACAGAAAATAAGAATGGAGTTTGTTTCATTTTTGGTTGGGGATTTTTTTTTTATTTTGTCCCTTCAACTGTGCAATTAAAAAAGAGTTAGCAGCAAATGAAAGAGTTTGAGTCTTGACATTGGGACATGACAAAAGACAAGAATAATGCAAAATGGTCAATGCCTCCACGTCCTGATGGATGTTGGGGACACGTGGTCTCCCAGGGGTCTGTACTGGGGCCACTGCTATTAAATGTCTTCATCAGTAACACAGGCAATGGAACGAAGTACACCCTCAGCAAGTCTGCAGTTGATACCAAACTATGTGGTACTGCTGACATGCCTGAAGGATGGGATGCCATCCAGAGGGACCTGGACAAGCCTGAGAAGTGGGCTGATAGGAATATCATGGGGTTCAATCGGGCCAAGTGACCTGGGTCCAGGCTACATGCGATGGAGATGAACCTAAAATTTGCAGGATAGTTCCACACTGGTCTGTGCAGTATTAAAAAGCATTAAACTAACAAAAGGTAAACCCCAGCAGGCAATACTAAAAACTGTAGTGATGCTCTTAAATACTGTGTTAGACAGACTGGAACATCTGAAAAAAAAGGCACAAAAGTGACTTTATGAATAAAGTTGTCATATGTGTAAAGGGGAACAAAAAGTACAAAACTGAGGAGCTGAGGTCAGTACTATTTTCATTTATCTCTTCTATTTTGACATTTTTGTTAGTGAGCTAGGAAATCAATAAAGACTAATTTCATTGGCAAGGATTAGAGAGTACATAGGAAGGAACACTATACACTCAGGATGCGTATAGTTGCTTTCAAGGGCATTTTGAATAAAATGTATTTGTTATAAAGTAAATTGAATGGTTCTTTTTGTCTAATTGGGTCATATATCAAACATTAATTCTTTGGAATACTCACTATTCAAAACTAAGTTTGCAATATTGAATATACTTAAAGTATTTTGTTTATTTCAGTTATTTTTACACCCTCATAATAAATGCTGGTAACCAAAGCCCTTTCATAGAAATAATAAATCATGTAGCTGAGAGCATCAATATAATACAGGAAGTGTCCTTTTAACACACTCTTAATCAATAATGCTCAAAAATTAAATATATCCATATGCATAATCTCTGATGTAGTTTCTCTGAAAGAAAAATGCAGGAGTCTGTGCCTTCTCAAGGAGATTAACTAATCAGTATCTGGAAAGTTGGAACTGTTAGTTCTGGAGTAAAGAACGTGGTTGCACTGGATACCCAGCAACAGAAAACAGGCTTTGACAGGAGTAAAACGAGATTCTTCAGAGCTGAGGAGGATCCAGATGTATTTTCCAGCAAAGCGTCTGGGCCTGCTGACCCTGAGCTAAGCAAAACTGATAGGAGAAATTGGGGAGTGATAGAAGTAGGAGCCTCCATGCACTGGGAGTTGGAGGCAACTGTTTGCCCACCCAGCCTCTCACCTAGAGAAGTTTTCTGCTTGCCTGAGATCTGGATCTGAGACTGTGCTGCCAAAGCTTGTCCAGACCTGTGACTGTTGCCTCCTGTTGTTCTTCCGTGTGGGTAGCAGTGATACTGCTGATAGCAACCTGGAGAGCATCAAAACTGACTTCAGAGCTCTGGAGGATATAGTCAGCGATGTGGAGGCCCAGTTCTTATTCTCAATCTTGCAAGAAAGGGAGGGCTGTAAGGGTACTGCCATCAGGATTTGGTTATGGAGCTGTTGGTGGCAACTGAGATTGAGTTTCTATGACCAAGGGACGGTGCTTGAGGATCAAACCCTGCTTGGAAGAGATTGGAATCCGCCCCCATAAACAGGCCAATGGTGTCTTTGCCAGCAGCATATCTGACCTGATAATTAGGGCTTTCAAATAACCATGTCAACAAGGGCAAGAGTTACCACCAGTCCTGTGAAAGAGTGTCAGGGTTGACAGCAAAAGGCTTGGGGTGATGTGAATGAAAGGGAGCAGAAAATCAACAAAACAAAGTTAAAGTGGGGGCATTTCAAGCATTTGTGTGTAAACAAGGAAGTTCCTTAAAGAAAAGTGTCATTATGGAAAAAAACCAACAACCCAGCCTCCTTCTGAAAAATCAGCATGCTGGTGTGCCTCTATGATAGTCAACACACTAGTGGGGAGAATAAATATGATAAAATTAGAGATGTATATGCAGTTGAAGGGATGTTATCTTGTTGGGATCATTGAGATGTGGTGGGATGGTTGGATGACTGCAATAGAAGAATAGATGGCCCTACTTAAGCTGGGTGTTGGACCAGATAACATCCAGAGTTCTGTTTCAACCTCAGACATTCTGTGATCCTGTAAATTTAGCTAAAGTTAATACATATTCCATTAAACTCACTATTTCTGATGATATATTCCTATTAATCTTGGATAACAAACACTGGCAATAAAGGGCATTGTAACTTGTGTTACAATGTGTCTTAGCTAAGCATTGCTGAGAGGATAATTAAGTTCTTCTCATCCACTTTGAAAAGACTCCTGGAGAAGCAATAAGTCTGCTTCATACTTCTGGTCAGATTTATTTCAGAAAGAAAATGAGTGTGCAGTTTACTTCCAAGACATATTTTCCATAAAATCAAGATTATTTAATCATTGCTATAAGTCAGTTTAGCTTGTAGTCATGAATAAAAGCATGAATACTTAATTCATTGTTGGCTTCTTTGTTGGTGCCCAGCTGACAAAGAAGACAATAAGAGCACCAAGATGTATTTAGTGGTGATTTACATGTCTCTCATATGGCCTCAGCCTAGCTGTAGAATAGATTTGTAAAGGCAAAACATTTAAAGATGAGAGATCTAATGGTATACTTTTAGATGTTCTGTGATTATTGCTATAATTGTGAAGGGGCAGACAAGTGAAGAATTCTGGAACATCCTTACTGTGCTTAACAAATTAAAAAGAAAAGTTTAGGAAAAAGGACTTATTATCACTTACTGATGCAATACACCCCCCTGCATCACATGACTTGATCACACTTTTGGAGTTGCATAACTTTTCTATTTTTCCCGTTCAAAATATTGACTAGAGTATGTATGCTGCTAGGCAGTTGTATTATGTGCCTCTAAAGAGTGCTGGAAAAGATAACGTAGAGAAATCTGTATTCCCTTTGCAGTATGAGCACCCTGCTGTGCAAGTACCTCCTCTTATTCTGGAATAGCTGCATTACATTAAGTGTTTCTGACTAATGTAATTTCATCAGAAATCTAACACAAGTCTCTCGGATAATATTTTTTTTCCACTTTAGAAAGGGTTTTAAAAACCTAATGATTG
Organism: Polioptila caerulea; assembly: GCA_013397295.1. NCBI lineage: Eukaryota > Metazoa > Chordata > Aves > Passeriformes > Certhiidae > Polioptila > Polioptila caerulea. The sequence continues at coordinate 167,220 of VYXF01006042.1, read as the reverse complement.
CCCTTTAGAGAAGATACTATATTTTTATACCTGATTAACTATATTATACAATGTACATACTAATCTTGTTTAGTTTAGTTGTTTAGTTTGTTAAACTATTGAATTAAGCTTATAATTGCCTGAGTGTCCCACACTAAATCACTATTTTACTCTAGGAGATGTTTGTATAAAGATGTGAAATGATGATTCCTTTAAAGAGGCTACATACTAAAGGCACCCATATACCAAACAACTCATTGTGACTCCACTGGACCTACATACACAATAAAATTAAGCATGCTTTCACAGTGAGCTTTAGACTCAGAAGAGCGTCAGGAAGATGAAATACAGTCAAAATATGTAGTTATATACATATTTTTCCCTGAGTACTGTGTAGATATACAAAACTTCAAATCATTAAAATTAATACAAGCAAGTTGTTTTAGTCTTTGTTGTCTTGAAATCATTTTTCTCTTCAGTTTGTGTTGTCATCCTTTTGATCTTTTCTATTCTGTGTTTTATATTCACTTAGGCATAACACTGAGATCTTCAGTGATTACATGGTCAGTCAAATAGCTCTAAACATTTGGATTCCCTTGGTAGACTGTCACTTTACAATAACTAAAACAACAGGTAGATTCAACAAACATATTTTTTATGTTACACATTTTTTGTGCCACATAATTTAAATGTAATGATACCCTTACACCTAGATTTTCTGTCATCAGAATATTTTTAGTTTTTTTTAATACATGAAAAAGACTAAGAGTTAATCTGCCATTTAATTATACACTGAATTATTATAATGACAAGACTTAAACCCTGCTATATAGAGTCAAAAAAAATTTGGTTAATGAACTTCATAATTCTAAACCTGGAACTTGGACTGAGCAGAGCTTGAAGCACTTATCACTTAATCTCTGTAAAACTTCATAGGTTACTTATAATCGTGTGTTTAGCATAATGTCAAGCTTCATTAGTTGATGTCTGCCTCTAGAGACATGCATCTTTGTTACCAATAGTTCTTTAGATAGGAGAAAACCCAGATACTTTTTTGCAAGTTTTAGAATTTATCAATCTGAATGGCATTGCAACAGAAAAGTAGATGGCACAATTTTTATGAGCAACCGTGGGTTGATATTGAACAACATTTTGGGGGAAATTCCATCAGCATACTGCAATGTTCTCGTGAGACTGATGAGGTTGAATCTGCCATTTTTGATGCCCTGAAATCCACTGCCACCAGAATTTCTTTTCTTAATGTCAAGGTCTGCTTTGGCAGTGAAACAGGGGTCATATTGTGGAGCTGAAGAAAAAACAGTTTCAGTGCCAAAGACATGAAACAATTGGTGCATAAGGTCAACTGATGTTCTTGCCAAATGCTTCATGGCATTAGACCCTTCTAAATCTTTCTTTAAAAATCTTCCATCAAAAGATGGGAATACATTAATCTTGTCCTTTAGTACTCCACAGAAAGGATGAAAATTCTAGTATTAAATCTGAAAGTAATCTTCTAATGAAAAAGAATCTGAAGTTTTTTTAGAATGGCATTTGCATCTTTGAATAAAGAAATATTCTTTTAAGCTTTCTAACCCGAGCTAATAGCTTTTTTGTGGATTTGTTTTGATTTTCCTATAAAAAATTGATAACTATTTTTTTGTTGTTAGAAATGTCTAATTATGGAGAATGAATAAAATCTCATCAATTTTAGTGTAAGAGAAATCAAACTATAGAATGCTTCTTTTTATACAGTTTTATCTAGCACTTGGTGAAAATGGCAAACAGTAATTCCTATTTACATCCCAGGACACATTATTTTTGTAATGGGTGATGTATGACTACTTTCCTTGCAAAGCACTCTCTAAATTGATATAATCCTATTTCTGTTTCTTTTGCGTGTAATTCTTCTAAGACAATACTTGGCTAAATTCTTCAACCCTTGCGTGCCTAGTATGGGTCTTAATCAAATCTGTAACACCATATTATTTAATTTATTTTTAGGTTAATATTTCTCAGTTTCAATGGTAAATTTAGTAAGACTGAAGGTGGAAAATTGTTGATATGTAATTTCATCCTTTTTAGATATACACTAGAAACTGTTAAAAAATTGTCTTCATATCAACATCCTCTAGAACTCTTTAGGGTCAGATTTATAAAGAAGGTCATCTCAGGGCACTAGTTTAACTCTCTGAATTAAAACGCTCGAAAAACACAGAGTTGAGAATAAAGGGGAAAACATATTGGCAATATTTTCAGTTGCTTTGATTGCCATTTTATACTGGCAGAATTTACTCTATGGCTTCGCTTTCCTTAGTTGTGGATACAAAACTGAGCCAGAATCAAGCACTATCTGGCAATGGATTTGGTTGACTTGCCCATTTCTTTTGACAGGATGGGTGTTTTTCCTTAGCATAAGGTATAGTTGACCTTGAGTTGTGTGGAACGTTGTTAATTCTGAAGAAATGGCTGACAAACACCAATTATGGAGAAACATGTGGTTGTTGCTATTCTTATGCTCTCATCAAGTATTGTTACACAGTTGAGGTCAGATCTGAGAGGTAACATTGTGGATGAAACAGTGAAAAAGAAATAGCATTATTTTTAAACTCTTTATTCATGGCTACAGTATTTTCTATATGATTTGCTCTTTCTATCACAGTGGCATGATGATGAAAAATATTAACGAAGAGATAACAACCAATAGCTGGCATGAGAAGTTATACACAAACACTGATCTAAAAGCAGACAAATAATTGCATGAGGCATTGTTGGCATCACAGGAAGTATAAAGTCAGATCTAGTTTTCAGACTTACTAGTGCAAGTACCCCCTGCCGAAAGCATGTAACAGATGCAGGATTTTCTCAAGGTTAAATGTGATTATAGTGCATGCACACATACAAATTGCAGAGATTGACTCACAAAGTAATGACATCTTTTCAGAAGGTAGTAAACTATTCTGATTATCCTTTCTACTTTTAAGATATGCTTGTGTTTTAAGTCTTTATACACTATGTTTATTGGGTAACTGCATTTAAGCTGCTATTATGTCATTGAACTTGAAGGTTTCTGCACTTCGTTGTACTACCTGCAGAAAAAATTAATTTCATGTAAAGGATCTATAGTTTTACTTGTGTGTCAGCAGTCAGAATTATCTTCATATTTTTTATTTTTTTGTCTGATTCCTTACACATCTGAAATGAGATAATAAAAATCACAAGAACATATTAATGAAATAGAAATTGTTGTAAGAAAATGAAATAGATATGAATAAGTAACATTCTGTGCCCCATACTGAAAGCAGATTAGTCTAAATTTATTGCTAACTGTCAAAATAAGTGATTTCAACACTCCAAAATCCTATAGTGAGGTGGGTTTAAAAAACAAAATCTTTTATTATCTAATATTATAAAGTGATGGTTGAACTCAGATTGAAAATAATGACCTGGTTAGACTGCTGTAACCAGAGCGTCTCTGAAGGCTGTGTCTGCCTTAGTGAATTGTCTTGGTGCAATAAAAAATATTCTGTGTGAATTGCCCAGTGTTATCCGTTTGTCTTTTTCTGGTTCAGGTTTCCATGTAGTTTGATGCACAAAAATAGAATTCCTTTTTGAAGAAATGAAATCAGAAGTCCCAATCCAAACATATTACAA
>VYXF01006042.1:120157-163550 GCA_013397295.1 Polioptila caerulea | reverse complement strand
CCCCCATTCAATGGTGATTTAAGAGAAAGTATCTGGTAAACACAACCAAAAATTAAATTAGGTTATGCAAGGGATTGTCAAATTCATGAAATGATGGTGGAACTGAGGGCTTAAACTGATTCAGTGTGATACTTCAGAGAGTTAATTTTCAAATTAATATGTTAAACAAAGCAGATTCTACAGTATTCTGTACTTGGTCCCAGCTCTGCCTCAGAAAGGACTGAATGCTTCCTCCATTCAGAGTAACACCATATTGTGCTATCCAGAAGTTTTTCACAAGCCTCCACCAAAAGAGTGCTATGCCTTCAAGGCATAACTAGAGCTCACTGGAAAGCTGTTCCTTTAAAAAATGCTCATTGAAAGATGCAGTTTCATTGAAATGGAAATGTACACAGTTTCATGGATTAAAAAGCCAGAAGGGAGTACTGTGATCATCTAGCCTGGCACACTGTACAACAGAGACCTCATGGCTGTCTTAGTTTCTTCCCATTTGAACTAGGTCATGTCTCTCTAAAGATAAAAAACGTCTCTACCTTTCTTTTTAAAAAGCATACTTCAAGGATGGGAGTGTCTGTCACAATTTTCAATGAGATACTCATCATTGGTAATTAAGATGTTAATTCTAAGTTTGTCTGTCTTCAGTTTGTAGCCCCTGGGTCTTGTTATGCTTCTGTCTGTGAGATTGAAATGAATTTTGTCTTCCTGTGTATATATTTATAGACTGTAATATAGCTATCCATTATACTAAGAAGGTGAAGTTTCTTGATTCTCTCACTTTAGGTCATGTTTTCGAGTGCTTTGATGGTTATATTGTGAGTACTTAGCTACTTACTGACATTATTTTTGATTTGCGGATGCAGAAATCAGATGTGTTATTTGAATACCTAAGTAGCTGATGCTAAGTAGTGTCTTCATTCCTGTTTGAGATTCCACTGTTTATATATCCATGTTCATGTTCTTTTTTCACTGAGATTAAGAAAAGTTTGGAGCTATCCAGATGGTCTAAACCTGCAGGGAGTTCTTTGCTTGACAGCTTGTATTGTAAGCTTTTAGGTGTTTGTAGTTTACAGCTCTGTTGTCACCTCTAGTGACACTAAATCATACGTTGTTGCTTTCTTCCTTGATGCTAAGTCTTTTTTAGGCTACTAATTCTGGGAGAAGCTTTCTTTTAAAAAAATCAGAGACTACTGCATTTTTCGTTTACTTAAATGCAGTCTAGGCCTCTGCTTTTGGTTTACTTAAAGCAAGTTGCAGTTTGGGATGGACTTACCCAAACAACAGCCTTCAGAAAAAGTAGAAAAAATTTAAAAGATGGGGAAAGACTGAACTGATGATGTAAATGGTAGTTGTGTTGCCCTATCCATTTTCTGTGAGAGTTCACTGCTAGAATGTTCAGCTCAGATGTGGGAGATCTTGGTGCACTGTCTGCCTTTTGTGTCCGGAAAGACAAATTTACTTTTCCTACTCTCCATGAGAATACTTTTACTGTATAGACAGAAAATGATTTTTTCTGTCTGCTAGCATGAATGTGTAAGTATTTCATGTAAAGCTGAGTAGAGGCATGAATTCATCAGTGTTCTTCAGAATATCTTTTTTTATTTCTTAACTAGAGCAAAGAATCAATTTGACCTATCAATGGAACCTCTTGACCACCAAGACAGTGATGATGCAAGTTTTTTCCAATTTTGCTAATAACCATTAAAAAAAAAATTCCTTATTTACTGAAAAAAATAATCTCACATTTGTGTTCTCTCTTTTGGTGAGTAGTGAATGTTTAAGCATTTATCAAAAAGTTGACCTTAAAGAATTTTTAGAATATGATTAAATTGCTTTTAAACTTATTTTGTGGTACAAATATGCCATCTCTCAGATCTTCATTGTAGCTTATGCCAATATTACAGACAGGCATTGAAGAGAAATTAAAAAATTGATGCCATTAAGGATAAATTTATTGTGTATCATGTGGTAAAATGTTTCTAAAACATTTTCTTTCTAAAAGACCGAATCATATGGTAATTACACATAGTTCAATCTTTGCAAAGGAAGAGTATTTCCCAAGGAAGAGTGTGACAGGTATGGACATAGGATCAGTAGTATTACAGGCCCGTTTTCATTTATTTAAAACTTGCCTAAGTTTAAAAATTTGATGCAAAAAATGTCATGCTGCTGTCTCCCTCAGCTAGTTTGTTATTGTCATTAGAGCAAAAATGGCCCAGTAATTTAATAAAAAGAAACTAAACAGAAGGGGGGAAAAATTTTTTTTAAAAATTGCTATTTTTAATTTAAATACTTTGTGGCTCTTGTGCTTTGACATGGGACTACTTGCTACATCAGGGGTATGACTTGTTTTACTGGTTGCAAAAGTCTCTACCCAAAGCTTCCACACTTGGTTCTTCCTTCCCCATTCCCTTCCTTCAAGATTTATTATTATCTTTGGAAAAGCTGGGGTTTGTGTGCTCAGTGTATGTATAGTCAGCAGGGACTTCCTGGAACTTAATTTCCGATACTCTATCATAATCACTAAGCATGCTCTATATGTTCATAGTTTGTAATTGTAAGAGATGGCAGCTGAATATATTTCTCCCCTTTGCATCTCCTACATCTAACAAGCGCTTGTGCATTTACCCCAGACAAGCAGTTTTCTCCTCAGTTAGCACTGGGTCATTCCTACTGAAATAGTTCTGACTCAGAATAAATTTCTTTATCTTAGAGCAGTTCTGAGCCAGAATAACAATGAGGCATCAGCTCTGTGATTTGCAATGCAATTCTTTTCAGCTGGGCCTCTGCGAGCCCTGGCCTGGCTGCTGGTGCTTGGATTGGCTTGAGGTTGAAAACAACAGGTCTGCTGAGTCTTTAAAGATTGAGATAGAAACTGAATAGAAACTGGAGGATAAAGTTGAAAGTAATTGTGAAAAAGTCTTTTCGGAAGGTAGCTTTCGGCTGAGAAGCTGAAATTGAGAGATGAAAAGTATAAGAGTTTCATTTGCCTATGTTTTCACTGTCTTAGTCAAATCTCCTTTCTGCTTTGCATATACAGTTCCACATTTCCTATGTAGCCACTCTAGTTTTTACTCAAATACTTCTCCCAGTTTTCTGTCTCATAGCCATGTCCAGTCTCGTCTTTTGCTAACATCTTAACAAATTTTCCTCCCTACTCTCCACATGGCAGAGGCTTTCAGATAGAGTACAGGTATTAAAACACAAGTGTTTATCTCATTTCTCCTTGTGGCTTCTTTTTTCCAGTTTTTGCCAAGCTACTCTTAGGCTTCTCCTCATTCTTTGCCTCTGTCAGAATGTTCTTTCCAGACTCCTTTTCATGTCCATCCACTACTTTTTCCGTGACCAGACACTCTTGAACTCTTTGCTCCCTGGCAGTTAAGTGAATTCCAGTGCTTAGTCCCTGACTACAGTCTGTGCAATTGAGATTAAATATATAGATATTAAATACAGGTCTCAGTTACAGCTGTATTTCAGCATTGTTGGCCTGTAGTTTGACATTTAGCCTTCTGTCTTCTGTGTTACTCATTTTGCTCTGAAGTCTGAATTACTGCATTTTCATGCTGCTCAATGTCTGAATCTTCATAATCTTAATTATTTTATTTCTATAATCTTCTAGAGAAATCAGGGAGGAAAGAAAGTGGTTTTATCCCTATAATATAATCCAGAATATATAAATTGAAAAAAAACCCAAAACCTTATAACCTAATTTTTCAGAGTACTTAATGTTATATGCTGTATATTAACTCCTGTATATCGAAAGCAGAATTCCTCTGGATTACATTTACCACTGTGTTATCAGCATTTTTGCAAAAGATCTTTAAGGAATAAGTTGCAACAGGATATATGTGGGCACAATTAATGATGCCTCAGAAAGGCTCAGTTTAAGTGCCTCATCAATGTTATTAAGGCATGCAGCAGGGGAACACAATCCAAGTTTTCCAGGGAAGCTATCACTTGTTTTGATCATGTTACCTTCTTTTCAATTGTGCAGTTGTTTATTACACGATTTCCAGGTGCTGCAGTAAATGAAATAAAAATTCTACTTACAATCATGGTTTTCTATTAGAGCAGATTCCGCCTGAGCATCAATTGAACCTGGAGCTTCCTGGGAAAGAATAGTGGATGTTTCATGAAGTACCATAGTGTTGTTAGTCAAAGGTACAGGGAGGCAGAATTACTTCTGGATTGGTGGATATAAGTCTATTTTGAATGTATGATGTGCAATCCCAATAGCATTGTATTAATTTATCAAGGTAACTCTGGTAGCTGAAGTGTTCATCTGTGATAAATAACTACTTCTCTGTTCTTAACATAAACTTTGGAAAAGTATTAGATGCTAAGAGAACTTTAAAACTTCAGCATAGTGTTACACAGTGCAGATGGATGTAGTTGGGATGTAATTGTTATAAAAATCAGCTGCTATAGTTTGCTGATAAGCAGGGCTTAGACAATAAACATTAATTATCTGAGGTTCTTTGACTGACACCAACAGCATGCTTTGACATAAAAACTGTGTTTACTGGCTACCAAACACTTATAAATGGAAATGTGTTTAAGTGACATTTGAAACTCTGTAAACCTGAGCTACTTCTTTCAACATATAAGGTAGGATTTAATAATCAAAATAGAAGTGTCTAGTTCTATTTGAAATGCCCTGCCACATTTAAGCTAGGCTCCAGCTGTCACTCCAGAATGACTCAGATTTCCTCTAGTCTCATGTCTGCTAGCCCCAGGTCTCAGATACCCTAGGTGTATGAAATATCTCTATTTAAGCCACTGAGTCAAAGTCCTTTGTTTCAGATGTACATTTTTGATCTAAGTTGTACAGATCTTGGAATCAGAGATCTCCTGATTAGGGAGATATTTTTCTTAGGGATTTTTAATTTTCATAGCCCTTGGTAGAATTTTGTTTTTGAATGAATATTTTGATAATGTTTGAGTGAAATTTAGCATCCCTGGTTCTATGGATGTGTTTGAAGGATTATCTTCTGTTTGTTTTGAATCTTCTGTTAGATATTTTCCCTTATTTTTTTCCTACTGCTTCTATGGGGAGGGACAGTAAAAAATGTTTTTCTTTCATGTTCTTAATTCCAGTTTTAATGTATGGTCTTTAGTATGACCCTATCTCTTTTCTAGGCTAAAGAATTCTGGTCATTCTTTGTACAGAAATTGTGTCAACTTTGATCCATTCTTTGTCCTTTCCTGTACCTTATCCTTTTCTGTACCTTATACAATTACATTTCATTATTTTTGTGGTAAGAAGGACCACCAGATTAAACACTCTACTTGGATTGAACTGTGCCATTTATGTATTCTGTGGCAATAATAGTAATCATAATAAATTTTCTCTTTGCTTTTTTTTTAACTACTATTAAGCATATTCCTGATATTTTTCCAGAGTGTTCTAACTCCAAAGATCTTGCTGTTTAAGAGTATATACTTCAGAGTCTATCACTGAGTTTGTAAAGCCAAAATGATTTTTCATTTGGTCTGTGAATTAATATCTGCCTATATTGAATTTTTGTCTGCTTCTTATTGCCAGTCAGACATTATCGTGATATTTGAAACAACCATTACTTTACCATCAAAAGTGAGTAAACTCTATTAAATTCCAGCTTTCACATAATTTATGAATTTGTTGAGCAGCACAGATTGCAATACAGGTCCCAGGAAGATAATACAATTTTTACAGTGAAAACTGACACAGTATTCCTACACAGCTCTCCAATGGACCCAGACCTAGCTGAAGTTCAGCTATCCAAACAAGTGTCATGGTTTGACACTGGCCAAAAGCCAGGCACCCATGAAAGCTGCTCACTCACCCTCCCCTGCTACAGCTAGGCAGAGGAAGACATTTAATGAAGGATTTATGAGTTGGCATAAGGACCAGGAGAAAACACTCCAAGGACAAAACAAGCTCAGTTTAGAGATATAATCAAATGTATTACTAACAAAATCTGAGGAGGGTAATGAGAAGTAAAATAAGCCTTTGAAAACACCTTTCCCCCCTCAACTCCTCCCTCCTTCCCACTGATAGTGCAGGAAGACAGGGAGTGGGGATTTTGGTCAGTTTATCACCTGTGGTTTCTCTTGCTACTCAGGGAGAGGAGTCCTTCCCCTGCTGCACCATGGGGTCCCTCCCATGGGAGACAGTTCTCTGTGAACTTCTCCAGCATGGGTCCACTCTCACAAGCAACAGCCCCAAAACTTCTGTAACATCAGTCCATCCCATGAACAGCAGTACCCCTCAAACTGCTGTGGTGTGGGTCACTCTTCTACAGGGTGCAGTCTTTCAAGGACAGGCTACTCCAGCCTGGGGCAGGGCCTCCCTCTCTCTCCATGGGTGTCCCACAGGATTTCCATGGGCTTCCTTCAGGCATCCACCTGCTCCGGAGTGAGCACCACCCCCACGGGCTGTGGGGACATTTCTGCATCCCCTGTGGATTCCCGCAGGCTGTGGGTGGATCTCTGCATCCCCTGTGGATCCCCGCAGGCTGTAGGTGGATCTCTGCATCTCTCGTGGATCCCCAAGGGCTGTGGGGACATTTCTGCATCCCCTGTGGATTCCCGCAGGCTGTGGGTGGATCTCTGCATCCCCCGTGGATCCCCAGGGGCTGTGGGTGGATCTCTGCATCCCCCATGGATCCCCATGGGCTGTGGGTGGATCTCTGCATCCCCTGTGGATCCCCAGGGGCTGTGGGTGGATCTCTGCATCCCCTGTGGATCCCNTCTGCATCCCCTGTGGATCCCCATGGGCTGTGGGTGGATCTCTGCACCCCCTGTGGATCCCCATGGGCTGTGAGGGCACAGCTGCTTCACCATGGTTGTCCCATAGCCTGCAGAGGGATCTTTGCTCTAGTGCTTGGAGCACCTCCTGCCCTCCTTATCCAGTGACCTTGGTGCCTGTATGTTGTTCTCCTCTCACAGATTCTCATTCCTACTCAGGTTGGAATTAAAACTGGGCCCCAAACTTTGTTTTGATTTCTTCTTAAGTGTGTTCTCACAGAGGCATGGCCACCATCTCCAACTGGCCCAGGCTTGGCCAGCAGCATGTCCATCCTCAAAGCCATCAGGGACTGGCTCTGCTGGACATGGCAAAAGCTTCCAGCAGCTTCTCACAGAAGTCATCTCTGTGGACTCCCCACTACCAAGAACCAGGTCATGTAAAACCAACACAACTTGCGTTTGGCAACTCCCCAAACACACTAACATATTTAAGAAAGGACATAAAATAAAAAGACAGAGGAGAAGGGAGGAAAAAACAGTACAACAGTGAGAGAAACAGTAGAGGCAATATCAAGGAGGAGGAGGAGGAAGAGATGTTCCAGGTGCTGGAGGATATGTACACACACACACACACACACACACCACACACACACACACACACATATATATATGTGTGTAAATATATAAATATTTTGTCTGACCAAATCTGTATCACTGTGGATGATCAAATACAACAGTATTCCAAACACGATTGTTGGTGATCCATCAACAAATTTTCCCTGGTTTTCATGTAGTAGGATCCTCTTTAATTTAAATATTTTTGGTAATGCAGCAAATGATACTGTAAGCATTAGATAAGTGCCCAGATCTCTTTTTGTTTTATGGTTGTTCTTTTCCCTCCCACCCATTTTAACATGTAAGAATCTGTGAAAATTAAAAATATTTCAGATTTTAAATATTTTATTATAATCTAACAGAGATATAATTGCTAAATTTCTCACAGTAACTTTGAAATATATGTGCACCAATCAGAAACCACAGAGAGAACAGGGTAAAAAAAAGTCACTCAGAAAGACTCCTCATTACATTATAATGCCTTTAAAGTATGTCACATGTTAGATCTAAATGGCTTGACAGGTAGCCATTTTAAAGACTTTTATGAATATAATCAATGTAATTCTCAATAGTTATATTTCTAATAACCAATTTGCTGACTTCATGTTCTTGTCAGGATAATTTATATATATATACACCATATGTTCTGCGAAATTTTTCTTTACCCAGGTGAGCATTTAATCTTCCTTTCTCCCTAAAGGAATTATCCACATCCCTGAAATCAGAGGATCTTCCACTTATTTTTCTTGTCTGTCAGACCTTCCAGCTGTAAGACCTCAAGTCATAATGATCATCTTTTCAGCAGAGGGCAGCATATGGCATTCTCAGAGTCCATCAATTCCACTGTTTAATTGGCTGTAGAAATCACTGTTGAGCTGAAGCTGATTCTGAAGCCCTTCCAACTCTTGACTCTTAGGCAAGATTCAGATTTTGGTATCCTTTTTGATTGTATGGAATATTTCTCAGGGGAATGATCTGTAGTAATGAATCCATTGAAGAAAATGAAAGGGTTTTTTCCTTTTTCTTTATTATTACAAGAAAAGAATATTCGTCTGGTTCAAATTTTCTTAGTAATGATAGTAAAGATTACATTGTTCCAATAAATTGAATAGATGCTAAATATTTGCATATCAGATAATTTTCATCATTGGTAATCTTAAACCCTTGTCTTCATAATAATGGTAAATCTGTTATGGAGAGAAAGGCTTGGCAAACCATTTGATATGGGAAATCAGACTGCCTAACACTCTGAGCTACTAATTCTGTCACACAATAATTTCAAAAAAAAGAAACAATTTTTTAACAAAATCTTTTTCTTGTCCATTCTGTTAGAAAGAAGAATGAGTTTACATCATGTTTTGTTATGCACATTTTGATTTTTTAATTATATCACATTTTATTCTTTTTCTTTCACTTTTTTTAGCTAACAACAAATGCTTTCTGATTAACATATGTTCAAAATTCTCAAAATGACAGTTCATTCTTTTTGCATGCTGCAAAGGCCTCTTGATAGATTAAGAAGTTTAACACAGTTTTTATACACACAGTCTCCATTTTCTGTAAGCTACAAAATCAGAGGATTTTGGATTGTAAAGGACCTTTGAAGGTCATCTTGTCCAACCCATCTGTACATACTCAACTGGATTAGGTTGCTTGTAGCCAGGACCATACTGGCCTTCAGTGTTTCCATGGATGGGGCATATACACAAATCTGTGTGGAATGACTGATTCTTGTAACCTTGATGGTTAAAATAAGACAAATAAATATTTTAAGAATTGCACCACCTTTTTTGTTTGGTGACTCTGGGAGAATGTATTGTTGTATGAGTCATCTTGAATTTCTGTTTTGCTGTTGCTTTAAGTATCTGTTGTTTTTCAAGAAGAGCAGAAAACTTGTAGGTGGACTATCTTTTGATAAAATTTCATGCCAGCAAGTGTCTTGGCAGTGACAATGAATGCCCAAAACTCAAATGTAGGAATTTTTTGTTGCTCCGTGTACCATAATACTGTAAGCATTAACATGAAAGAGGTATTTCTGAATCACTTTAAGGGGGGAAAAAAAGCCACTAGTAATTTAAAGCTCTTAACTAGTTAATAGGTGGTGCTTACTATGGTGGTGCTTACTACTTAATAGGTTGGATCTTACTATAAAGGAGACCAAATACCTGTTGACTTTGCAGAAAGGGAAACATATTGTACACGTAGGTTGACATTTAAGCATGGTTGACATTAAAGACAATACCTTGAAAGAGGCTTGGATTAGCTCACGCTGTTTGGAGGGCCAGATAGAGGTTTGTTGGTCTAGCAGCAAAAGGGTTTTATTCTAAGAGCTGAAGTTGTTCATCTTTGGCTGGATATTAAGGATATTAAGACTGCTGAGCTTCATGAAAAGATATTTTTTGCATATGACAGTTAACTGTCTTGGGAAGTTTCATTCTAGCCCCTTAGAAGCTTTTGAAGCATTTGAATTAATTACTTAGGCATTTCCCCACTGTTAATATAATGTGTTTGTACAGTTCCACTATGCCTCCTGTTTATTCTGTTGTATTTTTCATATCTACTTAAAAACCTTCAAATGTATTTTCTATATATTAAATGTGTAACATAAATTTGTCTGGCCCCACCTTTTTCAATTTTGTTTCTTCTTCTCATTTCTTGAAGTAGCATAGTCATGGAGGATCTGTTATTTCTCTTCTTTGATATCCTCAGATATCTGTATCCTTTCCATAGGAATTTTGCCAACCTTATTGCTGACTAGCAAAGAAGCACACAGAAGTGAGTGTGACAGCCTATGAATTTAGAACACTTAATTTATCTATTATATCATCCATTGAGTGATAGCATAATTTGGGCAATTTTAAGTGCGGCATAACCACCCAGTGAGTGGTTAAACCTCTATAGTGTAGCATGTCTGACATATGGTTGGCAGCTGAAATTTACTCTCTAAAACACCCTAAAAGATCCCTTGAAGAACTTCAGCTTGGAATGCTTCCTGAGTACAAACCCTGCCTGTGAGTTTGTACTTGCAGCCTTCAACCTAAGGTTTCAAAATACTTGGAATGGTTATGGCTGTGTACAGTGGGAAAATGTTCTTCTAAACAAAAAGTTTTGAGCCATTCCTCATTTTTCCTGACCCTAAGGTTAATATGTATTCTGAAAGTCCTTTAGAACAAGCTGTGGAGGTTATTGAACTTTAGCTGGGGAAAATATTGTCTCAAGACTTTTTCTGAATTTTCTCTATTTTGTCAGAGCAGAGCACAAGTTCTTGATATTGGGTATAAGCTTTCCATTTTCTATACTGGTCATATCACCATCATAGTTAAATAGTTTTCTGCTATCATTTAAGACTTGCTTAAGGCTATTTCACACTGTTTTAACTGTTGAAAATTACTTAAGTGGGGGCTTTGCATCACTTTGTTTCTGGGAGTGCCCACTCTTGGCAATTAAATAGAACCTTGAAGTAGGCTAGCCATACAAACCTTATAGAATTTTGAATTCCAGCTTGCATAGCTATGCAAGCTATTATTTGCTTTAATCCAGAACAGCCACTTCATCTTCGACCTCTCAGCCTGCTGCTCAAGGGAAACATACAAAATACCTTCAAAAGATAATTCTGGAACTAAAATTCATAACTCTGCTGGGCACTAAAAACCATGGACTCAACAGAGACATTGGTTTTATGGCACATTATATTTTTTGCCACCCTAGGATAACCTTTCCTTGCAGCACAGACAATAAATTACTTGTGTCTCTTTTCCTCTCCATCTTTCTGTCCCATAGGAGCAAACAAATGTACTGTCCTTCTCTTTGTAATATTTCTATGCCTTGTATTTATGCACTATCTTATCTTTTAGCTGATTCAATTAGTTTAATTAAATTAAAACCAAAACACTTGTACTTAACTTTTATTTCAATTGAAAGATTGGTATTTCTACTTTAGGCTAGAGGAAAGTTTTGAATACCTGAAAGCTTGTCATTTTCCACCGAAATATTAAATTTAGTCTACTAGAAGATAGCAACACTTATTATAAACATATTTGTACTGTTAGAACACATGGCTTGAGTAGTACCACTTAAAGCACATTAACACAATGATTACACATAGCTAATTCCTCCCAATTGTTTACAGGAGTTTTATAATATTTCAGTCTTTTAATAAACAACTTCACCTGTCCAAACTCCTAGGTATCTATGTTTTTTGTATTTTTAGTATTTTTTATTTATTGTTTTTATGTTACTGTACATGTGGTTTATAAAACATTTTGAGACTGATCTGGCTGAGTAGTGATATGAGTTTTTCCCATTTCTTATTTTCCAACAAAAATGGAAGCAACTAAAGGAACAAAATGCACTTGATCACCTGTTTCCAAGATTAAATACTCTCTACAGAACTTGCTAATTTCTTGGTGCTCAGTGACATCCTCTGAAAAGGTGGTAAACTCCAAGCTGTATCATCATTAACTGAACTATATTCAGTTTCTAATTCAGTCAATAGTGCTTGACAAAGCTGGAAAATGCTGAAAGGCTGACAGTTTTAAAGATAATCCTTTAAATAGTTGTGGCCACTACCAATAAAGTAAAAAAAAAAAAAAAAAAAGGCTGAGAAAAAAATGCAATAAAGTGATACGTGCATTATCACATACTCTTCACATCAGAGATTCCTCAGCCAAAAAACACCTCAAAATAAATGGCATATGCTGTCTCTGCAGGTCTCAGGCATCACAGGAGATTCTTCTGAATACACCCTCATGGTTTAGTGCTTATTCTTGGATGGGAGAAACAATGCCATAAATTTGAATCTTGAGCCTGTCTCTGGTTTTATAAAACTTCAGTAAAACAAATGAAAGAAAACAAAGAAAGTACAGTGTTTGGGCTCATGGCATTATGACATACCATCTGAGTAGACAACACAAATAGCCTGCAGCATAGATCAACTTTATCTGTGGTCTTGTCATGTTTCATAAACTGGAGAAAAACTGGGCTTGGTCAGCATAAGATACAAAGCCTGTAAGAAAACTGTTCATAATTCAGAAAGTAATGCATGTGGTTCAGCTGTTTTGCAGTGTTTTTTCAAGATCTATAGAATGTCTTATTAGAATCAAAGGGGATAAATCTTTTTCTCAGTGGAGTATGACAGGAGAAGAAACAAAATCTTTTAATTAACACCCTCCCCTTACTGTTTTTTCTCTCTTTTTTTTTCTTTTTTTTTCTTCATTTTAGATTTTGTTTGTTTTTTCAGTATTTTTGCAAATGCATCTGGTGATATTCACTGGGTTTTACTATTAAATATGATTGAACTATATTTAGCTTCAAACCTTAAGAAACTTAGATTTATATTTGGTTATTTTTCTTTATGTGACTAAACACCCAGTACTGTGTTTTTTTGGTGTGTATGGTCGTACCTAGCAAAATTACAATTCAGAGACATTTATGTGTTTTGTAATAACACCAGGAAGCTACTAATTTATTGTGGGTCTTATTATGTCATATTTAAAATTTAAACTTAAATCTCAGTTATAACAACACTCAGAACACTCTCAAGACTAGTGATTTTTGAACATGATGCTCATCTGCTGCTGATCCTGTAGAAAAGATTCAGTGTTATTTCAAAATGCTTTCTGTTGTGGCGAGCACTCAGTGATAGAAACACTACTGGTCCTAGCTGGTCTACTGAGTAAAGATGTGTTACAAATCCAGTCTTAGTCCTCTTTCTAACGTTTTGTTTGATACATAAACTGTGTATCATTTTTATTATGATATTGTCTCATATTTGATATATTATGATAGTGTCTCATATTTGTAATCTAGACTCAAAATGACAGTAGAGTTGGATTTTTAAATTATTTTTATTTTTTATAATTAGATTCTGATAATGGAACACAAATTGTGTGTTTAAATGATATTTTCTGTTTAATTTATATTTTTATTTAAATATATATCATACTATTACAAATAAACCTATTCTGTTCTTGCATTGGTGCAGTTAGAAAATTCTAAGGTTTTCATTCTTTTTATGAAATTTCAGTTGCATAATACTACAGTATTTGTCACACCAAAAGAAAGAATAGAAATCTGTCCTTGCCCTTCCTCCAGTAGAATTTAATAAAATTATGAATCTTCTTTCTTGATAGGTTAGTAAAATTAAATTGTATTCCAGTGTACATAAGTAAAGTTTAACATTTGCTGGTGAAACCAAAGCATTTTCTTAAAAATCCATTGCTGTAGAAGCAGAGGATTAAGGCAGGTTGAAGCACTGACCTATACAGGATCTCTCACCCTGTACAACATTAATAATGGATGTCACTATTTACTAGCCCTCAAGAGCCCACTTTAGAATATATCATATTTACTGTGAAACTTGAATAAAGGGACATGCTGAAGAAAATATGTTGAATACAATCAGCCATGGGTGAGTTTATTTAATCCTGAATGAATCCTGGCTACTTCCAGGACTTTTACCATCCTTCTTCCTAGCCTTTAAAAATACCTCTTACTATCTATTTACAGTTTAGACAAGTAGTCTCAATTTGGCATTTTTTTAAATTTCGGATTCAACACAATTTTATTAATGTGATGTGTTCTATGTATGATTAATTCATGCTTGGAGTTCTCTTAACAGGGTGATTTGAATGGAAATGCTATCTTTTGGCAGCTTTCTAATTTCCTCATGGAATAGAGTTGCCATTCACTACATCCAAAGAAGACAAGGTTGCTCTTTGAAGAAACAAACTCCCACTCTTTGAAGAACAAAGCTTTAACTATCCCTGTGGCCCAGCAGGTGGAATTAAGACACTTGATTCCATTGTGTTATTCAGTTTCAGCGGAATGGTGAGGTTGGGAACTAAGGATTTGGTTCCAGACTGTAGAGAACAGCTAGTTCTGGAGGTTATGGAGTCTCCTGGTTGGTTCTTCTCAGCCTTGTTGAGTTTTACTTTCGTCTTTCCCCAGGTCTCTTTGCCTCAATAATCTTGATTGCACGTTTCCTGCATTTGTTCAGTTCTTCCCTTCTCTGATCTGTCCTTTCCCAAGTTATCTAATGTCAGACTTTTCCAGACTCACTATCATTCCTGACACTTCTTTTTTCCTTCTGTTTAACTAGTTGTGCTTTGAGCCACTTGAACCAACTGACTTTTTATCAGCTGAGGTCTCACTCAGTCTGGCTATGCAAATAATTTCTTTATTTCAGTCTCTCACTCAGTTCATGGCATGGTAGTTCTTCAGTACCCTCTTTTGCTTTCAAGCAATACTCCCACTGCTCTGGTGCTCAGTTCTCAGTCCTAGCCATCCTAATCAGTCAATCCAAGGTCTCTAACATAAATTAGGAGTTTTGCTTATACCTTTTCTTGTCTCTTTCATTTTACTGACACACGGATTCTTCTCTCTCCAGTTTGCCCTCTGTTAGTACTGCCTTTGGACAGTATAGGCAAGACAATCTCTCTGTTCTCCCAAAATATGGATTGGAATATAGCAAAAAAATTGCATTTTTTGGGAAATATAGGATAAGTCTTGGGATGGTAACTACTTTGTGCAGGTGGAATAATTCATGATTTCAGTTTTCAACTTTTACCTGTCTCTCCTGCCCATGTTGTGATTACAGTTTTCAAAACCTTATTGTTTTGTGGCCAAGTTTGGGTAAATTTTCATGTCATGCTGACATCAGTTCTGAGATTAGTTCAATTTGTCAGTGCATGGTGCTAATAGTGCCAAGGTTGTGGGTTCAATCCCTGTATGGGCTTGAGAGTTGGACTTGATGATCTTTGTAGGTCCTGTTCAACTCAGAATATGCAGTGATTCTGTGATTATGATTGAGATCCAAAAAGGAAGTAGACAGAATTATTTTAAAGGTAAAATAATGTATTCCCCACCCACTTTCTTTTTGGAAGCAAATAATTGGTTTAGGTGAAACTACTTTTGTTATTGTTTGCTTCAGTGTCATTTGAAGTTGTCAGATTATTACTTGTACATGTGAAATATTCTTTGAATTGCTGAGTTTGCCTTTGAAGTTGAGTGGGTTTACCAACTCTGTTTTCTAGGATGGGTTTATATTTTTTTGGAAAGCTAGAATCTACTGAAATAGTATTTTAATGGAAATTTTCACCTTGAAAAAATGAGTAAGTTCTGCAGATCTCTTATTTAGTACTATCAAAATAGTTTGATTTGAAAAACAGAAAAGAAAATGTTGAGAAATATAGTATCAGAGGATAGAAATATCTCCAAAACAATTTTACCAGTACCTTAGTGGTGTCAGTCCCTTCCTGAAAAATATGGGGTTCTACCATTAAATCTCTCTGAAGGGGAATGAACCTGTATTTTCCTTTTTCTAAAAGAATGCTCTGGTGATCTAGATTGTTCTAGGCAGACTGATTTTGATCTTTTGTTCTGGAAATGTTTTATACTGAATGAATTATACAGAGTGGATATACATTATCAATTTGTTTTTTCCTTAATTGTCTCTGCAGCCCCAATTCTTCTATATCCTCCTCAGGCTTTGACTTTAAATACAGGCCAGCTACATTGCCCTAACCTGGCTGTGAAGATCAAAATGGCTTTAGACTGTGTTAGAGTTGGTAGGAAAAGACTTTGGTTGAAATCCAGTCTGAAT
This sequence comes from Polioptila caerulea, assembly GCA_013397295.1. Taxonomy (NCBI): domain Eukaryota; kingdom Metazoa; phylum Chordata; class Aves; order Passeriformes; family Certhiidae; genus Polioptila; species Polioptila caerulea. The sequence continues at coordinate 147,607 of VYXF01006042.1, read as the reverse complement.
CATGTTTAGAGTGGGTTGGGTAGAAATGTCTTTTTTGTTTTGTTTTGTTCTGATTCAACCACCATTTAAGTAAATGGCCTATACAAAGTAGACTGGCATTAGCAGGAGAAACACCAAGCCAAATACCTTTTAGCCTCATGTATTGTCTTGGATAACACTTGATGAAATTTTCGTCTTCTTACAGGTAATCTTTCATAATCTTCATGGCTTCCTTGCCACTGATTACTGGAGTTCATTTAATAGAGCTGTAATCTGATTGCTTAGCTAGACAGCAAAAATAAATTGCAGTTCCCACCATCTCAATCCTTAGTTCCAAGAAACACCATGTGGAAAATTGCTAGTGCCCACGTTGCATAATTAAGATTTGAAGATGGACTTTAGATTGCTTATGTCTGCCTATAAAAATGCCTTGTAAGGCTTTGTCTGTGTTTTTTGATAGTAATCAGCATCCAGAAACACCCTAAGGTAATTAGCAGGGGTTCCATATGATCAGCTTTGCTAGACCTTTTCAGAAGTATCTAGCTGATAGGATCTCATTCAAGATCTGATTTTTAGATCTAACTGTGCAGATACCTTAAGTATATTTTTTCAATACGGCAGTGTTTATTAAAGATCATAGGCTTATATTATTGTGGACTGCAAGATATAGATTAACTGTTTTTATCTGTTGTGCCTTAATTTGCTCCTAATGTTAAAAAGAGCTACCATTGGGTGTGGAGTACAATTCAGTCTCTGGCTGCTTTGTCCTAATTCTTGGACTTTCAAGAAGGATGCAACTGCAAGACATGGCTGAGGAAAGACAGAAGTATATATATTCCATTTTAATTTATATCTAACTCCTGTTTCAAAAGACTGAATTATAAGTGCTGCAAACACTGCAAGAATATAAATGAACATGGCCACCCATAACAAGCCAAACTTCATTGTCCCTTACATTTCAAAATTAATTTTTAAATTTTGATGTTGTACAGCTCTTAACAGGTACCTAAACAAAGGGGAATATAGGAAAAGTACATTTGATCTCTACCACTGTTTGTGCCTAATATCACATCTACTTAAAAGGTATCCTTGTTGTTTCATCACAAATGCAGCACTGCATGTTACTCTGGTTGGTTTTGTTATTTGCTACTGCCATACTTTTAAAGTCAGGATCTAGTGCCTAAGAGTTAGCATGTACAGAATAAACTTTCAGCCAGATATTAATATTGCCTAATTAAGATACCTGTAGTATTTTGCATATGCATAATCTTGACTTGGTCATCTTTTCTGTAATTAATTTTTCTAGGCAGTTTATGATCATATAATAAGATTCTATTTTAAAATTATATTTCATAGAATGAAATTACAAAAGGTCTTAGACCAGTCATTCAGATATTTAGATTAGTCATTGTTATTAAAATTGCTGTACATTCAAGTGGTCATCTTCCATTTTGATATCAAACATTGAAATTTTTCAGAGAAGGCCTAGTGAACAGCTTGAGATTGGAAAACTACTGGATAAAACTAGTCAAACTTGTATAAAAAAACAGGAGTGGAAAAAGAAAATAGTCATGTAAGTAAAGCTGCAAAGTAGTTTACGTTTTAATTTTTGAATTTGTATGAATAAAATCATATGGCACAATATCACTTCGCTTTTAGATACTGTCAAACAGCATAGGCCTCTTAGATTCCCAAAATAATATTTTGTTTTGCTTTGATCTTTTTAGTTTAATATTGAAACTAAACAAAAGAAATTCTAGGACTTTATTTTTTTATTCAAAGAAGAAGAAAATAAAATACAGCCACCTCTGGGTAAATCCTCACTGTGCACAACAACAAAAGAAGATGCTTACACTTTTATCCCTTGTGGATTTCTTTTTAATATTTCAGAGCAATGAACATATGGCTGTTACTATCAGCACTGGTGTATTTGCGGCGATGCCTATCAACATCCACCAGAGAGCAGGGCAGCTCCAAAACCCACATCTTTTATGCTGTGGAAATTGATGGAGACAGCAACACAGCCAGCTTCTTGGCCAAACAACATGGAATGCAGTTCATTTCAAAGGTCAGCGCATATTTAAACTTGCTTCATTACTCCCACCTTTATGCTTGAGATTTTCATTTTTTTAAAATCAGTTTACCTAGAGGTTCCTTTAGAGACAGAAAAATGAAAGTGCTGAATCCTATTTTCATTTGGGGATATCAAGCTTTTTATCAAATTATAGAGGTGGCGTTTCAGAATATTTCATATCTGATCAGAAGGAAAATCCAAAAATAATTTTCTCTTTATTCAGGAGTCTTTCAGCCACTGGGACTGTTTTATTTATTACTTAATATTGTGCTCCAGTCAATCATTTTGAATTCAGACAGGAAAATGGAATTTTTATTTTTAAAAGGAAAAAATCCAGAGGAAAAATGCTATTGGAATAAAGCAGATTTCATTATTTAAAAAAATAAAAATATGTCTTCTCTTCTGCTGCTAACTGTTTTATTTCCTTTTAATCGCAGTGCATTAATATGAAGAAATATATCAAACAAAGGATCTTACATAAAATCACATATTTGTTAATTACAGGCATTTTTTTCCAGAGCATTTCTACAGCATTTATCACTGAGCTTGAGAAATTATGGCCTTGTAACACAATAAAGGAAAATTTTTTTTCTTCCTTTGGAATAGCATCTCAATGCACATATTTTCTGTGTATGTTCTGTGTATGTGTGTATAAACATGAAGTGTGTATTTATATTACATCTAGCTTTATTTTAACTTTCTTTTGAAAGAAGGTTATTCCCGAGCTGTGTGTTAGTACCCTGGGATGCAGCCCAAATAGAAGAAACACATCAATATCTTTCATTTACAGTTACTGGTCTGCAAAACTAGACATGTATACCAGGGTCACAGTGTTACATTTTCCTGTTGCTTCTAGTCTAGAAGCATATTGCATCAGTTGAAGTAGATCACAAATAAATTATTAAAACTTTTAATATGTTAATCTATTGCAGCCTCCATTCATTGACCTGAAAGTTCTTTGCCAATTTTAATGAATTAAGCCTTGAAGTGCTCCTTTTGCTTTTATCTCTACTTCTCAGATGTGAAAAGCAGAGGTAGAGTAAGTAAAACAATTTGTTCAAGATCCACACAGGAAGTCTAAGGCCCAGTGAGAAATGGAAAAATCATTTCTAAATTTTCATTTCTGTGCTGTAGCTGTAAGAAATTATCCTAAGAGAGAAAATGTAATGAGCTTATGAAGAAGAGGCAGTGCATTACATGTACTTCAACAGCCACTGTGGGTCTACTCTAGGCATGGAAATCACTGAAGGGCCCCCAGGAAGACTATGCCCAGTTTTCTGTTGGAATGACCATGACACAACCTTCCCAGTGTGTTCCCCTTAGTGTATAAATATTAAAATTGACACAGACTGTTGTATTGAGGATGTTAAAAAAACAAACAAACAAAAAAAACCCCTATGAACAACACTGAGGTATTAAACTATTTCTTTAAAGGGTGTCTTCAATGATAGAGTTGCAAAAAAGGGTTTCTTCAGGGTTTGAGTAGCACAGAGGTACTTAGTACAAGGGGAACAGTTTCAGTTGCTGTATAATCAGGACACTATTAATAGCTAGGTTGATGGGAAGATATTTGGAAGTATAACAGAGGAAGTCACACTGTATCCTTTGTTCTGTAATATTTATCTAGGAAAACACGTTTTTTATTGCAGTGATTATGAACAAGAAAAAGCAAAAGAAGGAGAGAAAAATGCAGGAGACATAGGAAGGGGTTTCCTCCTGTGAATTTCCGTTTTACAACCTGTTCTATAAACAGATACCTTTCTAAGCATTCTTATTTCAAATGTGGAAGAAAAAAAAGCTTCTGTGGTATTTAAAGCTTATGGTCTTTAAGCCATGAGGAGCACTGGTAAAGTATTAAAGATTCAAATATTAAGCTTTCAAACTTTTTGTTGGCTTCTAATAAGCTTACAGCATATGCTGTGTGATAAGACAAGATGATATTAAAATATTATTTGGAAAAATAAACCTGTAAAACATGATAAAATTTGTTGTGACTAAAATTCCTAGGTAATCAGGAGTATTAGTATTACCGTTAGGAGTTAAGATCCAATTTTAGGTTCCCATATGACAAAGCATTTGAAACACAAACTTGAGTTCAATCCTTTTTCAGAAAAAAAAAAAATCCTAATCATGTGTCTAAGTTAAATAGGATCTAGACATATCGTTATGTGCTTTACTGGATAAGGCTGGACAACTGAATAGGGCTCTTGGTGAAAAAACAGTTTTGTATGAGAAAAGTGACTTCAAAGACTGAAAATGCTATCTTTTAAATATGCTACTGTCACCACAGCAAACAGACTCCTGTAGAAATGGTAATTATGTGTAACTGTGACATCCTTGCTTCAGCATGTTAGCTGCAATTTGGAGTTGCAGTTTAAAGGCCTAACTTCCCTTTGGCATCAGAGTTCACTTTTACTATGATACAGTGGATAAAGGCAATGAGTTAAGTGCGTTGCATTGGAATTTTTTTCTCTCATTAAATGGTGTTACTTATGAATATGTGGATGCTTGGCAACAAAGTAGGAAAACGGCAAGTGTGAAAAAGGCTACCAATTAGGTATCACACTGGAATACACTCTTGAGTGACATTTAATGTATGAAAGCCAAAATGGTAAACTTTTGACATTGGTTGCAATAGTATTTCATTTCACATTCTGTACCAGTTCTGACTTACCAATGAAAACAGTGTAGTGAAGAGATTTTTTTAAAACTTACTGTTATGATTTCTATTAAACTTAAAACCACTGACTTAAAGTTTCTGTAAATCAAAACACTCATTAGAAACTGCGAAGATAACCCCAGCCTGAAGGAGTCTCACCAGTTCTAACTTAATCAAAATATTTTGCAAAGAAATGCTTATTTTGATTGTAAGTTTTGCATTTCTAGGTAATAGTAATGCACTTAGTAGAGTTTAGAGAAGACAGCAGATATTAAAAATAACCATATACCAGAGGTATTCATTAGAATCAAACGTATCGTAGGATTCTTTCACACTGTTGAAAGTTGAGTCAGCCCAATTTCTTGGTTTTTATCACTGTTGTAATGTAGACTGCACGCAAGTCTTCTCTCCACAAAAAGGACTGTTTATGGTACAACTGGGTGGCAGAAATAGGGGATAGAGTGCCAGCTACTTCAGTTTCATTCTCATTTCCTTCCCTGCTATTTAAGACAGATGTAGAGAAGAAACACTTTATAGCATTTCTCTAGACACAGAGGGAAGGAGGTGGCAAGAGAGTAAAACTCGAAAAGGTGCATTTGCAAAAAAAAAGTGCATTTGCACCAATTGTAGCTCATCAAGAACAATTTTTTTTTTCTTTTTTTTTTTTTCTTTTTACTGTATAGGGCATCATCCTTACCTCAATGAGGACAACAGAAAACCTCACACTGACTTTCAAGGTACAATAGAAGAAGAAATATTTCTGTGCAAATGTATCCAAGTAGCAAATATCACCATACTTAAACTGTGAGACACTCATATGAAAACAAAGTGAAAAAACTGCAAATTTTATCTCCATCTTCTAGCCCTCCAAAGTACTTTTGATATCCTATTGTCTATTTTGTTCCTGTGCAGATAAAAAAACATGAAGAAACACTGGGGAGGCTATAACTAAAATCAGTTTATGCTCTGTTTATTTGAAGAAGCAAGGATCTTACGCAAATAGTTTAAATTGGGAGCTCTCTTAACTGAGATTTTAAAGTGATCACCGATTTTCTTACAAAAGTCAGATAAAAGAAACATGTCATGATTTTCTATGAGTGGAATTTTTTTTCCATTTGGATTAGCAAAATTTTTGTATAATATTGAATTTGCATATCTAGTGAAACTAGAAAAGCTGGAGAGTGATAGAAATGAAGTTTACTGATGATTGTATTACTTATGCATGAATTGCTTAAAGCCCACTGTTTAATTGCTGAATCAGTTTTGAAGACTTTGGTAAATACATACAAACATAAGTGCATATATACATGTATATATTTATATACACAGACATACATAAGTGTAATGCATAGATGAGTGTGTGTTTGGACACCTCCTCCCTTTATATACTTATATAAGTGTATAAATACAAGTATGTTACAAATTTAATTTTCAACAAAATTTCCTAGATATATTGGGTATTTATTTTTCATCAGCAAAACTCTGGAAAGTATGATATAAAAGGTACATGATATTTGAGTATTATATCTAAGAATTTGTTCTTGAAACACTGAGAACACCTGCAGTAAAGTGCAAGGTCTTGCTATTCCTACACTTGTATAGAAACTCTCCAAGCAAGTCTTGGATTTAAAAAAACGAAGATTTGAAATGAATTATTCTGATCATGAGTGAAAAATTGATTGTATGTCTGTATATATATATATATATTCAGAAGGTAAAGTCAAGCTGGGCAGCAAATACCACTGTTAATAAAAATGGGTTTAATACAGATGCTTTCAAGAAATGATAGCTAGTATGCTGAGTGACATTTTGACTGTAAGCAAGGTTAGTTTCATATTTCTGTCCCTATGTCTGCTTTCTTCTCTCTTTTTTTTTGGTTTTGTTTTTTTTTTAATTGCCCTTTCTCTTTTATTCTTCCTTTTTTAAAATTTTCTTTTCCAGTCTGGAGAAGTTTTTAGTAGTTTCATGATAATTTTTTTCTTTTCCCAAGTCTGTATTTTCCTTATTAAATTTCCCTGGATATTTTGCAAGCTGTAAGCAGAGCAGATATAATGTTTCTCAGTGTATTTATTACTTTTATTTTATGATATATCCCTTTAATATTATTGTACCTTTAAAAGTCAAAGTACACAAAATCTAAGGAAACTATAGAAATACTTCTTGCTGAGCTGGATTTGGGTTTAATAGATCCCATTCAAGAATGACTATTAATTTACATGATCTAACTCTATAGGCAATTTTTTGAATCGGTTATTTCACTTTGAAGTTTTACAACATACATTTAGTGGATTGTATTTTCTCAGAGTAAGTTATGGGATGGGCATTTGTCCTCATTTTCCCTCCTACTCTACTGCTTTTATTTCTAAGGAAAGAATATCTTACATTTAAAATTACTATTTTAAAATTTATTTTCTCCATATATGGTTGATANTATGGTTGATATACCAAGCTCTTGAAATGGGGGGGGGGAGGGGAGGGGAAAGAAAGATATTTGTTATGGGTTTTGATTATCGGTGTAGTTAATTCCTTTGCCTTGGATTGATGTGCAAGAAAATCTAGGATTTTTTAAGAAGGAGGAGGGTTCTGGAATTGTGTCAGATACTTCTGTTACTCTTCTCTCTGCCATCCTGTGAAGCTACTGAAGTGTCCAGAAAGTCTTCTTGTTCTGCTTTTGGTAATATGAGGAACAATCCCTCGCTCTGACACTTCACATTGAAGTATAAAATAGTAGTGACTGTGGCAAAGCATGACTTGGGTGCTGTTTGTTAACACAACTGATGAATATATGATGATTTGAAAAGACCATCAAGGTTTTTATAACATATTACAGAATAACCTTTCATTGTTTTTCACTTATTTACATATGTGATCATAGAATCATAGAATATCCTAAGCTGGAAGGGACATGCAAGGATGTGCAAGGATCCTCAAAGTCCAGCTTCTGGTCCTGCACAGGACAGTCCCAAGAGTCACACCATGTACCTGAGAGCACTGTCCAGGCACTTGATGCTGTGACCACTTCCCTGTGGAGCCTTGCAGTGCCTAAGTACCCTCTAGGTGAAAAAGCTCTTCCTCATATCCAACCTAAATGTTATAGCTGATGTTTTCTTTAGTATGGCAATTACTAATTAATCCTGTTTTTGTTAAAAAAAAGGATACTTTCCTCAAATATTCTGCTTCTGGAGCCATGTTTGCTTTCAAAGAAAGTCGAATTAGTCTGTCTATACCATAAAATTAATATCCTCTTCAGCCAGGTATTGCATCATTATTATTTGGTACAAGTGTAAAGTAGCAGCATCTGTTCTTGTAATCTCAGCCGAAAATTTTCTAGAATATTTTGACCATTGTGAGTTGTAGGTTCGGGAGGACCATACATCTTTCCCATGATTTTGTCTGTGCTGTGCATCATTATTCAGTTGTGTATGTGGCAACAGTTAATGTATTCACCCTTCTACCAGGTGAATGCTCCTATGCTTGAGAAGGACTTACAAAAAGGCAGAGAATTATGAGCACTCATTAGTTATTACCAATTTATGCTAATATACAAGGAAAGTAATCATTTAATCGTTCTGATTGAAATGATGGGCATGATTCACAGGAGATGTAAATTGGTATAGCCCTATTTAAATCAATGAAATGTACTGATATGTGCCAGCTGAGAATCAGGTCCTCATCTTTATTTGAATAATTTGATGGTAGGCTGACCAAACCATTAGAGAATAGAGTTAGTAAAACAATCCTATATTGAAACTGGAATGTAATATTAGATGAATTTTTAAAATATTATTTTTCCTCTCTATTGTCCTGTTTAGTAGACAGGTCCTAGATCAAGTTTAAGCTTTGAAGTTGGTGGTGTAATGGTACATTTAGCAAATAATCACAATCTGGAAATATATTAGAAAATATATTTTCAAATTACTGCCAAAACAATCCAATTTTTGATGACTTTTGAAAAAAAGTAAAAATGCTCTTTCTACCTCTGTTTTCTGTCTGTCCTTAATTTTGCTTGGTCTGGTGTTAAAATGTGCAAAAGAAAAATGAATGAAAAAGCTAAAATTACTGTGATTCAGCCAGGTCTTGCTAATGAAGGAACATTCCCCATTATATATATTAATTTCAAATTCTGGATACCTTTCATTGTAAGGAAATAGTATAAATATGGTTGTCAGTGGTTTGGGGTTTTTTTTTGTTTTTTTGGAATGAAAATATCTTAAATAAAATTATGAAATTTCCAACTCTCCCTGGAACTACAACAAATGTTTCTTCTCAGTTCATGTACCTCTGGGACTGTAGCACTGGAAAATGGTTGCAAAAGTCTATAAATTTTCCAGATGTTTAGTACTGGGTTTCTGTCTTACATTTATGCCTCACTATTTTTGCCATGAAAGGAGAAAAAAAAACACCAAGATAAATTTGAATTTGGTTTAATTTAAAACTTATTAGTAAGTTAATATGTGAATGTCTATTTTTTTATTAGTGCCAGAGGTGTTTACCATAATGACATCAGCACATTGTGTGTACATATATTTTATGGGTTACATGTAAGTATGGACTACATGGTGGGCTGAGTTATTTATTTCTGTCATTTTACTCTGGAAAGTTCGTGGTTTCATAAGAACAGTTTGGTTTTAAGAATTTTGATATCAGGCATTTGAAGTTATACAGTTTTCTGCGTCTTTGAAGTTGTTTCTAGAGACAAAATAGCACTACTGAGATCCAGCCTAGTTTTGGGGCTGCATTGAGAGGCTGCTTTACTTTGTAAGTTGATGCAATGACAAATTTAAGCTGTGGAACACAGATCTTAAGAGAGAAGTAGGACTAGAAGGAGAAGAAAGGATTGCTCCATTTGAATGGTCATTGCAATGATTTTGTACTTCACTTAATTATTTAACCATTACAATACTTTTTATTTGTGTAGCACACTTCATTCAATATTATGAAGGAAATTTGCACAGTGTTTTCTTCAAAATGAAGTATCCCAGCAAAACAAAAATTAATCTTTTAAAGTATAAATATCTCTGGAAATATAAAATAAAAATAAAACATACCAGAAAAAAAGAAAATATAAATATTAGATAGAAATTTTGCAATTTTTTTTCTTTTTAGTTTCTACAAAATTTGCAGGCTTAGTCCATGATTGGGGTTGGAAGGAATCCCCGGATTCCTGTCCAACCTCTCAGCTCAAGCAGGGCAACAGAGACTCAGTTGCCCAGGAAGATACTGAATATCTCCAAGAATGGAGATTCCACAACCAGTCTGGATGGCCTGTGCCAGTGTTTGGTCACTCTCACAGTGAAAAGAGTGTTTCTTGGCGTTCAGGATGTGTGTGTTTCAGCTCAGTTCAGGCTGAGTGTCCATTGCTTCTTGTCCTGTCGTGGGGCACCACGGGAAAGAGCCTGATCCCCTCTTCTCCATTTCCTCACTTCACATGTTCCCCCTGAGCCTTCTGTCCTCTAGGCTAAACAGTCCAAGCTCTTTCAGCCTTTCCTTGTAAGAGAAATACCCAGTCCCATCATCATTTTAGCGGCCTTTCACTTCACCCTGACCAGTAGCTCCACATCTCTCTTGTACAGAGGAGCCCAGAACAGCAGTACTCCAGGTGTGGCCTCACCAGTCTCCTCATCCAGAGTTCTCATTCCTTCTTCCTAATTCTCTTGCTCTGTCCAACAAACTAAAGTTTCTTGGATTTTTCCAGCTCTGGTTATCACAGTCATTCTGTATACTGATAAGATCAATAATTTCAAGGCCACATTATTGCTTTAATAGCAAATGATGGAGAAAAAAGTCCCTAAGTCCCATTTGCTGCTATTTGTGGGGAGACAATGCTAGTGAAAATATAAATCAAAGCAGTTTTAAAGAGCAAGTTTGGACAGTGGTGAGGAGAGATTGCAGTGGTATTGAGAGGGTGATATCTTAGAAAAGTTAATGCTTTCTTGGAAATGTTGATTGAAATAATAGTATAAATGTGATGTAACATTTTGTTTAATTTCAAACTGCATTAAGCTAAGTGGAATTTACAATGACAAGACAGATCTATTTCTTACTCCTTTGACTTGTCTACTCAGAGAGTTTTCTATATGTGGATTGCTCTTTCTTCCAGTCAAGAAAGTTTCCTAATGTAGTGTGACCTGTCAGAGTCAGGAAGTAACAGGAAAATGAGAATTTTGCAGGTAGAAGTGCAATAATAGGTAAGGATGAAAATATTTTAGGATCAACAGACACAAAAGTTTTCTAGATTAAAAAACAGTTAAAAATGTCATCTTCTACACCTTAAATAATTCTCCTCCTCCTCCTCACCATGATCCTCAATAAGGTTTTTTCAAGAACTGTCTTTGCTGTGCAAGATAACAGCTGGGATTATCCAGCATTTCAGTGCCAGGGAAGAGGTGATTATGACATGAAGACTAAATATGAGTGTACTTGCAGGTATTACTACTTTCCTTATGGACTGTGGTAACAACAGCTTTGCAGTAGATGACACAGTGGCAGTATTTGCAGTGGATGACACAGTACCAGTATGAATCAAGAGTTTGACCCAAGGAATATATATAGGACATGTCTTTAGGTATGTAGGAAGAAAAAGAAACCAAGGAACCAAGAAACCTAAAAGGTTTTCCTTGCCATTGGTTTTCATATGCTGAAATCTTCCTGAAGAGTCTCAACTGGTTTCAGCCTCACCTGAGAAAGCTGTTTTGCAGTCAGGATCAAAACTATGTTTGTCTTTTTTTTGGCATATGTTATCATCTTCAAAGGTTTGCATCTCTCCTGATCTGTGTTTCTAATTAGTGTGCGTGTCTGAGTGTGCATACACAGCATGCACATACACCTGAGCAGACGAGCACCTGTGTACAGTTTTACTTGCACTTCTTTTGGGGACTAGCACATCTTTGTGTGCCCTCTCTACATGTGATTAAATATTAATTAGGCTTCTAATATAAGAAAGTGAGTTCACAGGCCCGAGTGCCATATAAATAATGCATGAGGTACCCGAAGGCTCAGCCCGAGAAGCTGATTGGCCACCTTGGATTTGTATAATTATGAAGTTTCATTATTAACAGTGGAAGCAGTGGAGAGATTTGCCTAGCTTGAGGGACTTTGAAAGCATAAGCTGTCTCATTAGGGAAAAACGGAGTAAGGCATAATATGCAACCTTGTTAGTAAAAAAAAAAAAGGAATAAAAATTAAGCATAGCTGTTTAACAGGAGTATTTTCTATCTATATATAAACATTTCTAAGTTTATAAAAAGACCTAAATTCAAAAAGAGGAGGTCTATACTACAGCTATTTTACAGTTTTGGCTGTAAGGGGTCTTGGTTAAAAGCTCTTGTTCTTGGTATAAAACAATCTTTAATATTTTACAGAAAAATCCACAGGTAGCTTAATGGGTTCTGCAAAGTGAGAGGGACGGAGGTGAAAGAGAATGAACACAGTCCAGGGTTCTTGCTAGAATGTGTGTTGTGCATGCAATTAAATCTCAAGGTCAAACAATTTACAGACAATTACTTTTCTAACATCTCCAGAAATGCCTGCTTACACGTCTTTAATTTTAAATGATACTGATATTCCAATTCTCCCCAAAGGTTAATGCTGACTAAATCCAGCTGTGACCTGACACGATGCGACAGCACAGTGCCTAATTATCCTCTGGATAGTCATTTACTTTAAACCATTAAAGAAATAGGCTGAGAGGAAGATTTAGGACCCAGAAAAAATGTTAGCCTGACTTCTTTCTTCTTGAGGATGGGCTGGGCTGAAAAATAAAAATAAAATCTTGCTAAATGTTAGCCATTTGCTTTGATGGCAGAAAATTGTTCATCCCACTCTGTTTTTTTTACAGGTTAAATTGCTAACTAGTTCATTTTATCCATTGCCTACGGCTGGCGCTAAATGTCAGTGACAAATTTTGTACTTGTCTTGAAGAATGAATTAAGTTATGCACAAAAGCTATAGTGCTTTTTTTAAGATGAGTGAATTGCAGAGAGGAAAAAAAAAGTTGCTCATTTGAAAAAGGATTATTTCGATTAAAGGCCTTTTCTATTGTAGTGGAAGACAGGTAGTGGTTTAAGATAATTCTGACAGTTACCTCCCACAGAGGCTGCAGTCCTTTACTAGAAATTTCTTTAAGAGCACTTGCATCAGATTATGTACTATGATTGTTATTGTAAGACCATTTGTGACAGTAAAGGGGGGGAACAATTACAGAAAATGGCAACTATTATTCATTAACTAAGGTAGAACTGGTCTGTCTTCAGTGAGGTCAGCATTCCATTGCCTTCCCTAAACCTTTCTATGGTTTGTAGCAGTGGCAATTAAAAACCCCCTAATTACTGTCTGCCAAATACTAGTGAGAAGGAGCAGCTCATTCAGAAATTTATATTGAGAAGACCTGGTGCAGCCTTCACAATCCATCTGGTTTTCAGTTGTCTGGCTCTGGTAGCACCCCATCATCTCTGAGTGAATAACACACCTAAGGATGATTGTTAATGTCAGTGTTTGAAACTCTGTACTGGTTTACTCTCTATAAGCTTGGCCTAAGGGAGCATTGCTTGTTTATTTTTTATTTGATTTGATTTGATTTTCATGTGCACTCTATCTGTTTATTGAAAATCTAAAGAGAGCTGAGAGTTAAGACTAGACTTTAGAGCTACGTCTCTTACAGGGGGGCTTCATTAGAAAGTCTAGATCTCTCACATTGCTGAGGTGGCATAAGTGATGCTCTGTTGTATTTAGAGTGCTTAATTTGGGCTATGGACAGTTACTACTACAGGGCAAAAATTATTTTTGCTTTATTTTTTTTATATTATGGAAGTGCCTGGTATTTCCAACTGCAAGCAGAATACCATTGTGCTGTGCACTGTAAAAAATCCACAGATTTGAAATAAATGTTTTTAGTGGCACCCACAGGTTTTGGCAGATACCTTTCTTCTCTCACTGTGTGCATAAATATTTTCACTGATACCAGCTGTAGAAAGTGATATGGTAAATGCTAATCTCAGTACAGTCATAGCAGTCACAAATGGAAGTTAGATCTGTAATTTCAAGTTGAAAGCTGAAATGAAAAATCTAGTGATTATGCACTACTGCCCTAAGCTACTTCCCTCTTTCTTTCTCCTCTACCCTCATTCTCTGGCAAAGGGATAAGGTTTCCTCCCCAGGAGAAAGAAAAGTACAGATTATCAGTTTTCTGGTGATAACAGTGCAACTCCTGAAGACAGTCTAGCTCTAAAAAACAATATATGCTGGGATACATCTCACCTAACTATGGATGTAAAAAGCATAGATGTCTCAGTCTGAGCTAGTTATTTTTATCCCTGTTCTACTGAGGAGAGAAACAGATATGACCAGATGCATTCCACATAATTTCATATTTAGGATGAGATGAATTGTCCTCTGAAGCTGCTAGGTTTTTCTGTTAACTTTAAACTGAAATCCAACTTGGTTGCAGTTTTAGATTCCCACATTTGGGCATCACACTAATGATGATTTTCCTATTCCTTAACTTTTCATCTCTGACTTGCCTGATTGCTTTTGAAGAATTTAGTTTGTCTTCATATGCATGAAATAGTGTCTCAAAATTTTTGTGAAGTATATTTTAAGCTATTTCTCTGATATATTTTTTCGATTTGGAAATGCCCACACTTTTGACCTTCCCTTCAATAAGATTGTTGGAGCATCTTTGGTCCCATATTTTTGCTTTTTTTTTAGGATCTTGCATCACTTATGTAGTTTGCTTCTAAGTTTTGTACTTCACACATTTGTTTCTGTGCAAGTAAGTGTTATAAGAGTGGTCTCACCAAAATTTTGCACATGGAGATACTCTTCCTCGTTTCCATTTCGTGGTACATGAAAATTTTGTTAGTGACAAAACACTACATGAAGAAATTAAATTATACTGAGATAGATATTTATAATTTCCTGTAATATTGCTTTTTAAAGAAGATGGTGGGGTTTTGCTTCCAGTTACCTCTTTTGTTGCATTAGACTATATAAATTACTATATTAGTAACTGTACATTTTGTAAACTGCAGCCCTTCAGCTAAGTGATTGAGTTACACTCAACCCACTGTTTATCATCCTACAGACCTCTCTGTATTCTGTTAGCTCAACTTCCTGAAAAGGATCTCTAAAAATATCGTGATACTTGGCCAACAACTGTTTCTTAACTGTTTCTTTTGGCATTTACTTAAATATTGATAATTTGATCTTTTTGATGATTTAAAATCTTAATAGAGAACCTAATGCACCTCCCAGTGAGTCAGAATAGGTACAACTTAGCGGCTTACCCAAATTTAAACATTTTACCTTAGCTGTGCAGGCAAGCAATTGAGTGAGAGAGGCATCTTCAGAGGGTAACCCATCTCACCAGCTCCAAGAGAAAAGCTGATCAAAATTTAAATTGAGAAAGTGAACAAAAAAAAGTAAGACCAAAATAAAATGTGTTTTCATATGTTACTTCTCCAGAAGACAAGGGGTGAAGGGGAAAGCAGATGAATGGTAACAGATCAGTCATGTCCTGAAGGTGCACACACTGTAGAGTGAGCTCTTTCAATATAGCCATGTTTCTCCTTGCTGCCTTCTCAGTAGATCCTAAATATTTGACATTTGGATGGCAAAATTTTTATGACATGAAGATCAATCTGTTTGAAAATGATTTTCTGATTTGTTTATTTGAGAAGTAGGAAAATGTTATTTAAGCAAATGTAATGTATTTTAATACGTCAGATATTATGTTACATTATAAAGAAACATTTCAGTTTCATATCTATTCTTAGGATAGAATTCTAGAAACTCTATCTTTTCCTTATGGCCTTTTTTATATCTTAATTATTGGTTGGTCTCCTGGTAAATTTTATCTTTTACTAAAGGTTGTAATTAAGGTCAACTGAAACTTCCAGTTTGAGCTATGGAACTCTTCTGCTGAATCTCATTATCAGTCCTGGACCAAATCTGTACTGAATCGTAGATTCTGATCCATAGACCCTGCTTCTGTGAGAGCACTTTTAGGAGTGGGAAAAGACATACTCATGAAGAAAATATTTCATCACTGATATAGCTGTAGTTTTGACAACCATCTTCCCTGTTATATTACTTAATAAAATAAAGAACTGAGTGTGAATATGTTTGGTAGCTAAATGTCTTAAAATATTTGAAATATTTCCAGTGAATGAATTTCATCTAATTTTTGTAAATGCTGGAGGAATGTATGTTTAGTACTAAGAAGTACAGAATTTAATTTTATTTTCCTTTCCTTTGTTTTTCTTGCCTTTGTGCTGTTTAATTTTGTTTTACTTTTAAAGCTAAATGCATAAGCTAATGTAAAAAGTTCTACTTTGACTAGTTCTGTATAGTAATTTTCTCAGTGAGCATTTGGACTGAAATCAGTGGAAAATTTTGTGGAATAAGTTAACCCTTTCTGTGAAGGTGGGAAAGAAAGTCTCCTTGCAAACAATATCAAGAAGCAAAGAAGGTATAAATATATAAATATTCTGGTTAAAATTTAACTGCTAATGAAGCAGGTACAATATAAAGAGGGCAGTGCTGAATAAAGCTGAAATTTCATATTAAACTCATTTCAGAGTACATATTTAATTTCTTTCCTGCAGTGTTACCCTTCACTTGTTGAATCCAAGTGTCTGGTAACTTAGAGTATCAGCAATTTTCCTTCCTCTTTTTCTGTGAGTATTTTTTCTCTCAGTAATGAATTAATGGTATATCCAGGCAGAAGTAAGTGGAGAAAATAAAAATATCCCTTTGGTTATAGAGGGAAAGAACAATGCCCTGGCTTCAGGCTCAGGTCCTGACGGCTGCTCCCAACTCGCAGCCCAGCAGAACCGAGTCCGTGGGATGAGCAGCATCAGGCACTGGTGTCCCTCAGCTGAGCATAACTAAGAGGCACATTTGTGACCAAAAATGGTAAGAAGGAGAAAAGATGCTATGCTGTTAGTCTGGAGGGGGTCAATCTACTTGCTGCTGGCAGTAAGGTGGTAGAAATCATACAATGTGCAACCATGGAAAGATTAAAAGCCGGTGAGGTTGTTACCTTAATGATCAATAATATGAAATAGATAGTAAAAACCTTGAACTCTACTGCATCCCCATGCAACAATTTGTGAAATCTGTGCTTCACAAATGCAGATTTGAATTCAAAAGGGTCCATTTTCAGTTTGAGTTAATAATAAAATCTTGTTAATGTTTTACTGAAGAAAACTTTTCTATGCATAAGAAGAAATCCTCTTGTATATTTTTGAAGTGCCATAGTGATTGGGTATTGCGACAGACATTATGGGGTGGGTGGTTTTGTTTTGGGGTTTTTTGTTTGTTGGTTGGTTTTGCTTGGGTTTTTTTCTGAATGTGAAATGCCATGTTTTCACCTGAAAATCCCTACCAACTGAAATGTATTGCTTGGTCAGCTGGTCATGTTGCCAAAAAGCTGTTCCAGCATAATTTTCTTCTTTCCTCCTTTTTAACATTAATTTATTTTGATCTTTTCTTAAGTGATGGTTTCAGTCACTTTCTATTTTTTTTAGATACTAATACTTATACTAATAATAACAATAATGATAATAGTAAGTTTTATAGTTTCAGAACATCTCTTGAGGCTTGCTTGTCAGTCCACTTCCCCTCAGGATAGCTCAGGGCCCATTTGGAAAAGTTGTATCTACTCTGAATCCTCTAAGGAAACTTAACCCATGGTGTGTCCTTAGTGTCTGACCCATTCCAAACAGATATCCAGTTATTTTCAGGTCCAAAATCAGAGCCAAGCCTAGACTAATCTCAAACCTAAACCTTTATTGTTCCAGGGATGTAAGGATCCATAATTCTAGATAGATTCTTTCACAATGAGAGATAATTCAGTTTTATTTCTACCAGAAATTAATTTTTTGTTCTTTTATTTTTCTTAAATTGTGTTACATAGGTTTGCATGTCTCAGATGTATGCCACTGAAAAAAATAATATGAAGCAGACTTAGAAATTGTTGATTTACTCCAACCTGAAAGATGATGAAAAGGGAGCAAACATCACCTTACTAGTTCTTTATTCCCCGCAATTTCAAATTCACTATATCCAGGAAAGAACATATTTGGATGTTTGTCAGAGATTCATAAGTTGTAGCAGAAGCAGTATACAAGTAAGAACAAAGTCAGATTAGTTTATTTTTGTTTTTTAAATACTGTCTTGGCATATGAAATGTTCTGAAGCTAAGGGCATTGCATAAATAGAAACTGTATTATACTATTGTGTTTATCAAATGCTCCTCATCTGCTGCACCACCCCCATAAATCCACCAAAGCTGTTATTATTCAGGGGTGGGAAGGTGGGGAGAATGGAGTGAAAGCTACAGAATGATTTAACACTGTGGGAACTTAATCAATAAGGCTGTTGCAGCAAACTCCCAGGAAAGAGTGTTGTTTTCCATCCAGATGATAATGAGGCAGACTAGCAGCAACCTCTGGAGGAAGAATGCTGGAGAACTGAATATGTGGTACAGCTTTGCTAGTTGTTAATTAATAGTTTGAGACCAGACACCTTTTTGCCACCCTGCTACTTGCAGTTTCTTTCTGGCTTGTCCCGCATACCTCTTTCACTACTGGGGTCAGTGGTGCTCCTTAGATTCTGGTAACCAAATTTAACAACAGTACTAAAAATTTAAGTTTACTTTTCTTCTCCTTCCTTTGTTCTTGGCTTTATTAGTACCTTTTGTATGGCTGTATAGCATTCAATCCTTCTTTACATTGCAAAAGTAGTATTTTCTTATTCCTTGTGCCTTGTATTCTAAATTGAGACAGCTGAAGTTATTTTGGTGTTTGAAATCTGTGGTCAGATTGGAAAATATCAGCAAAAGCCAAGTTGAATGAAAGTTTAACATAACTAATATTTGTGATATACAGATTTAAATAGTTTTAGGTGGGGCTAGCTTGAAGAGGTTAGGAATGCTTGTTCAGCATTCCAAGTGCTTAAAAAGAAATTTTTACCTATAAGAAACATTTTCCTTGGTCAGTTTCTCACTTAGTGTCCATGTCTATGCTGCTACCTGGATTTCAAGCAAGCTCCTTTAATTTGGGAGAACTACAGGGTTTGGTCTATTGCCTGTAAATACTTTATGAAATACTTCAGCTCAGTATTGATTTTTCTCGCTTTTTTCTGGAGTCCAAAACAGAACAGGGATCCACTTTAAGAAACCTAAAGCTCTGGCTGAATGATGCCATTATATCTGTATCTTTGCAACACATATAAGAAGTAGAGAGAAAGCAAGTATTTCCTCCAAAGCCAAGGAAGGATTGAGGCAATGGAAAATGAAACAGTGAGGTCAAAGTTGACCGTAAAGTAGATGGCTGTAATGCAATGTTGGGCACTGCAGTCTAGTAGTGTATTGAATTCAGGTTTTTGAAGCATGTTTAATGGGAACATCTAAAAGCATGGTATAGGTATGAGTGAATTAATGGATTGTTTTGTTAAAAGATGGGTAAAACCTGCTACATTCTCTAGGAAACACAACATGAGATTTGTTTTAACATAGTGAAAATATGAATAGCAGTCAGCAGCCGTCCTTCCAGGTTTCCAGTCTAGTAGCATCACTTCTACACCACTTTACTTCTCTAAGATTAAAGATACTTGAAAGCTTTTCTTAAAATGTTTTCCACACTTGCTATAATTAATCAATGCTAAGAGTAGAATGTATTAATTAAATTCTTTTTATTGGTGATGCATAATGACTTTTGTTGCATTTAGTTTTAGTTTACATAATATTTTTCTAATTATTTTGTTTTGCTCACTCTAGATTGTCTCATCTTTTTGCTAAGCTTGTCACAACTCTTGTAGTCATCCAAAGCACCAGTATGATAGCAGGGGAAGCAATGGAGAAACTACCTCTGTGGCAATGTATTGTTCCCAGCTTCACAGCAAAAGGCCATTGAGACTAAAAATGCTCATTTGATTTTTGCTGATATGAGAGGTTCTGTACCATCTTTGATATCTTGCCACAGCAGATCAAGATTTATATAGAAAATAAGGCATTATCTAGATCTTTCTAGTGCTAAATATTTTTTAAAAATGGTATTTAGATTTTGAAGAGGTAATACAGGTAAGTTTTTTGCACAGAGTTTTAAAAAAACACACTTTAAAATCACTTTATCTACTAATAAGTGATGTGAATCAAATGCATATTCAAAAATATTTCTGTTTTACCTAGAAATTTAACTGATGTATGCAAAATTACCTAGAAAACTTGATTTGGATACAGAGCTCCTGCAGAAAGTAGTTATTCATTTCCCTAGGCAACTTTCGTTTTTGAGCCTAAAAATAGCACATTCGCAGTATAATTTGTAATTAATAAATCCAACTGGTATTTAGAGACTACTGACAATTCCATTGATAGTATTTTTTTCCATAGCATTCCTCTCTATCCCTCAGTAGTGGAATTGCTGTTGGTCTTGAGCTTTGAGAGTAAGATGTTTTGGACAGACACCTTTCAGTGTCTGGGGTAGTACCTACTGCTTTCATTTCTTAAGTCAGAACTGACATTTTATGAGAAAAATATGCCATTAGTAAATTATTTAGTACTTTAAATGTCTATCATCTCATTCTTTGATGCTTGTTCTCATCAGTGACTTATGCTGCAAAAAGGTTTGGTATCACATTTGTATGGGAGGGTTGAGTAACACTTCACAAAATAGAAGATATCTTCATAACAGAAAGAAAACAGTAATGTTTTATTCATTGGTACACTGAAAATTATAGTGCAAATACAGATTTAATTTGGATTTCAGCACAGGGCTGTCACAATGGCATATGGGCAGAAACAGCAGACACCAGATCAGGAGTCGTGCCTAGGAGGCACCACAGCAATACGTGCATGAGCACATGTGCACACGAATACACACACAATTCTGAATAGATATCCATATAGTGCCCATGATTTGCAATGATTTTTGTTTGCAAACCAATTGTATTTTCATTTTCTTTTGTGCTTTGACAGGATATAATTATTTCTGAAACACATAATAGGATCAAAGCATATTTCATTATTAAAGAACTTATTGCATTATGTTAGTGCCCTCCTGAATGCATGAAAATGTTAATCCAGTTTTTTCATATTTTTCAAATAAGCAGTTTTTTCTCATGAAAATTTTGTGAAATTAATTGTTTGCTTTCTCCCAACCTCTGAGGGGTCTATAGCTTCAGAAGATATCAGATAAAGGATGATGACATATAATGAGAGCAAGATTTAGCTATTAAACTTCCTTTGACTCACTTTAAATATTGATTAGAGAAACACTTCTGGGCAAATATTTATATTGAGCAATAATATAATTCAGTGATTTTTAAATTTTTTTTTTTAACTTTCTGAATATCATTATGTCTTCAGTAATTTAGCTTAGAAAAACGCATTGTTAGCCATGGGTTATATGAAAATGACTGAGAAAGAAGAGTAAAATTTTCCAGCAGTAAACCATCATTCATAAGATGTGAAGATACTCTGTGTTGCATAGCTTATATCTGGCCTTTCCCAGGGTTTAGGACTGCTGTACCTGGGATATTGGCTTCAATCAATTTCTTATATAATGCTCATGTTGTGACAGATACTAATGAAACCATGCTGTTTCTAGATAAAGCTGATATTGCACACATAGGTAGAATAGGTAATTTCCTTATTCACTTTCTTAATGAACTCAGCGAGGATGAAGGAAACTTCCTGCATCTGTGACTATCTCCTAGATTTTATTAGTTTTTTTTTTTCAACAAGAATAAATTTCTTTGCATGTTTTTGTTTACTTGGTATATACCATATATAACAATAACAGCTGAACCTACTTATTCTGTAAATGAGTGATATTCTCTTTGTAGGGGACAAAAAGCATATTAAAAATCCTCAGAAAAAATCTCAGAAGAGTCTAAGAAACATCAACATATTTGTATTTTCAAATTTCTTCCAAGTTTTTACCCTAATGGTGAAGAGTGTGGCAAACATAAAGGGACCAAGTATGTATATTATACATACTATTTGAGTATCATCTCAGTGTGAAGGCTGTGTGTGTTGTTTAATGGCTAGTTTTTGTTTCTTTAATTATGTTGAACCTTTGGTTATTAAACACCCCAAACTTTCACTGAAAGTTTGAGGTATCCAGGTTGGAGGGCACTGTGGGCCCTCCCTACCTGAAGGCAGCACTCTGGGCTCAGCTGTCACATGCTGAATGTTTTCCTTGTCTTACTCGGTGTTGCTGGTCCAGGCTAAGAACCAAATGTTGCAGAGGGGGATAAAGAATTGCTTACTATGGACTTAAAAAGACAGAAATCTTGACAGTAGTAGCTGAGGAGGGAAAGGAGGGTGTGAAGACAGTTATTCAGATATATATTCCATATCCATTGATCCTTGCTCCAAAGTTAGATCTGTGACAGAGAATATTTTTGCCTTATGTGGGAAAATAAATACGAATTTAACAGCCATTCGTGTGCACTCCAATTGTTCCAAGTCCTTAAAAAGAGAAATTTTTGGCTATAAGAAAAATTTTTCTTGGTCAGTTCCTCATTTAGTGTCCATGCTGCTACTTAGATTTCAAGCAAGCTTCTTTGATTTGGGAGAACTACAGGGTTTGGTCTATTGCCTGTAAATACTTTATGACATAGTCAAATCAGTTTTATCTTGTTTGAGGTTGTAATACATCAGTAATGATTGTATTATGGATGTATGCCATAACAAAAAACCTGGCTCTATATTGAAATTACATCCATATGTATATGTTTCAGTACAATTGGATGTTTCAAAGTTTCATCTGAATTTTAAACTAATATTTAATAGTTAATTTTAGAAATAGTTAATTTCAGATTGTATTAAAATAACAAATTTATATAATTGATTATTTGATGTGTAATATTGAGATTCCTTCACTTGAATCTTGCTTTCTTACTGGAATATAGTTTCTTATTGCTGTAATTCATATTGTCTTCTGCCAAGCAAGAAGTAATGCAACTTATTCTTTAGACCATTTATTGAAATGAGAGGAGTATGTACTGTTCTAATTGAGAGTCAGGACCAAAATCCATATAGGGGTTTATAACAGATAGGAAAGACATGTTCTAAATACTTTATAATGAAAAACTCCCAAAAGAAACCTAGGTTTCAAAATCTTTAAGTGATAAACTAAGTGAATAGGTAAATGCTTGAGGTGCTTTTTGTTATCTTAAGGGATGCAAAACCATATTCTTAGATATATATGATCTGCCTGCTAAAATATGGAGGCGAGCCTGAAGTCATATTCTAGGGCAGTACTTCCTGCTTTTGACAATGCATGTTCTGGCCTTAGGGATTAGTCCACAGTCTGGCTGAAGCAGGGGTTTTTCTCAAACCAATGAAGGCATAATAAGCCAGAGGTGCGTGGGTGTGCAATAGCTGCAATTTAAAATCCTAAGGTTATGCAGAATACAGGAAAAGCCCAATCTCTCTATGAGATGAAAAATGTAGTTTAAATTTGTCTCTGAAATGGCAGTGATTCTAATATAATTCATCAAAGAAGGCATTTGACAACAAAGCAAGTGCATGTTAAATACGTTTCTGACTCAATATGGAGGTTCATGCTATGACTGTGTAGCCAAATCTGTTTTTATGATCATTCTGTTTGCAGGTCAATCTGAAGTACCATAAGACTTTTCTTTAGTGTATTATTGATTTCTGATTTTTCTATTTAACTGGGTTTTCCTCTTTCTGGTCAGATATAGTCCCAAGTTTCTATGACTATGATGGTGAATAAAAGCATATCTAGTTCTAAGAGATATCTTGGTATTTTTTTTCCCTTCATGCTTTCTATCAGTGTTTCTGAGTTGCAACATTCCTGTAATTGTGTTCCTACATCAAGTTATTTCTGCATATATCTAGGCTGATAGATCTTTCATGTCCAATCACATTTTTCTTATATCCAAAGCAACAGATTTTCAAAACTTCTGTAGCTTTGTAGTTTCAAAACTCCTGTAGTTTCTGAGCTAGTCCTGGGCTTATTATCTCCTCTGTTTCTTTTTTCATTTTCATAAATACATGAGCCAATGTAATGTGTAAGTCAGGATCTAATTTATTTAGTTCTTATTTTACTTTTGTTGCTTTTTGTGTTCAAAGTATCTTCTTCAAATATCCAGTGTCCTTTTCCCCAGGCTAGTGGCATACTTGAGTTAGGTCTCTCCTTCCAGCATGGAAGCTGAGCATCCTTCCTTATTGCTGTGACATTTCATGTAAGCAGAGATTTAAGTCTAGTTTTACTCACATTTTCTAGTAAAATTGCCAATCTGGACAGCATCCTTACTGACAGTGATTGTGTAATGTCTTTTTCTGGTTGTCTTGCCTATGCTATTGTCCACATGTTTTTGGCCCTGTCTCTGTGAAACTGTAGCTGTGAATGCCCTACTACACACTGTACTTCATTAGTGTGTAGTGTGTAGTTGAGAATGACTGAATCTAGGATAATAAAAGCACAGGCCTCTTTTGAGCTCATAGATCCTCAAGAAAATGTAATTACACAAGTAAAATGAGATAAAATACCACATAGAGAAAATATCCTTCATGGAAAAGGAGATTTGTTAAAACTCCACTCATTACGAATTCTCTGAAGATATGTAGGACATCAGAATAAGACTTAAACAGCACTTTCAGTAAGTAACTGCAAAAAAATAGATATCTTAGAATAAAGATGTTAAGTGATGGTTTTACTTCTTTTGATAGGATGACAGTCACGATGTTTTCAGTTAGATCAGCTAAGAAGACTAGTTGTATTAGAGAAATTCAAAGAGTATTCAATTCCATATAAATATAAACCACCTGCTTTCTCTAAGTATTTTCTAAGCAAAGATGTAATTCTAAAAGTGTTTGGGAGTTATTTAAAGGCAAACTTTAATATTGCATGTTTGGGGAGCTAATTGAGTGCTTTCTCTGGGACCCTAATAGGTCTGGGACCTTGGATAGAAGACTTTGGAAAGTTGCTGACTAATCCAAATTTTAAGTAATTCAGTTTTATTTTCCTAAGTGGGACCAGGAAGATGCTCAGGGATTATAGGCAGTACCTTGATGCTGTGGATACAAAGGGGTCTGCAGTGCTGTATAAAATACACTAGGAAGAACAGCATTTGCAGACCAAAGGAAGCACACCAAGTGTAACACACATAAAGGTAAAAAGTCCCGGAAAAGTCTGCCTTTTGAGAAAAAAAATGCATGAATGGAACTGCATCAATTTAAAGTTTTTAAATTTCAATATTTTCAGGCTCTCACAGGACATCACTACCTGGGTGCTACCTCAGAGAACACCCCTCACAGAATCAGTAGTAGAAAATGCAGTCAAAGATGAGTAACTGTCTGCTTGGAAGAAGCAGGACATAGTGTGATTTATGTCTGAACAAAAGCAGTAATGAGATTCTGTAATATTAACACTGCAGGAAAAACTGAAATAGTGGAGAAGAGAGGTTGTACTTTTTCGTTCAAAGTTTATGCTAACTATGTATTGTTCAATAGACAAACATATAATCTTTATGGAATCTGTGAAGAAATCTCATGTTAAAAATTAAAATGTTGGCAATTCTTTAAATTAATCTCTGACTTCAAGTCTTGTCCTGGTAGAGGTAGGGACCTGATTAGGAGAGACTTTGGAAACAATTGCTGGGAAATAGTAAGATCTCCACAAACCTAACTTCCTTTTTCAGCATCCTTGTCTAGTGTGAAATATGGGCTGAAATTTTTAGCCATGCACACGTTTTGTAGAACTAATGAAAATTACTATTGAGTACATTAACACCATTGTTTGTACTCTCTGCTATTGAAGTCTCAGACCTGAATGGGACTATGTTTATAGGCACTAGGATAGTGCTGCTTAAATTATGAAAGAAAAATATGGTGATAAGAAGGCAGAGATTAAAAACGGAAAGTCCAAGGGAAAAATATGGTGTCATGGGTATCATGCAAAAAAACATGTTAGAGATAGCTGTTTCAGCCTGTTGCATATGTCAGAGATGTTGAAGATCAAGCTGAAAGAAAGATTCTTATTGATACAACTTGTAAAGATTCTTCCATGGGACCAAAGCTGGAATAGATTTGAAGCTATTTCTGGGCTGAGACTCACATTTCTGAGACTGCCCTTTGGAAGCTACTCTAGGTAAAATCCAGTCATAAGTTTATTTTCTCTTAGCACAGTAAATTTAAAACTTGGTAGTCATTCATATTGTAGCAGGCATAAATTCAAATATATTATTAGATTTAATGTTCTGATTATCACCTTGAAATACATCCACTGATTTTATGTAATGGTTTAAAAAAGAGAATTAATCAGACTGTAATACACAGAGGATACAAATCACAAAGGACCAGGTCTGTCACCTTTAGTCATCCCTGAAGTGTTTGTTGAACTACTTGTATATTTTATGCTTGGATGTGCTTCATGCTGAGATCTGGAGAACCACCATATTCTATACTAACAGTAGTTTCCAAAAGAAATGTGTTTAGATGTAATAGTTTTGGGTTAGATGTCTTTAATTTCTCTCTCAGTTTGACAAACACGCTCAGCAGACATACAGAAGTATGGAAATGGAAAAATCCCCCAGTCCCCAAACCAAAAGCCGCAAACTGGGAGGAAGTACTTGTAAGAACAAAGAAATTATCAGAAGTACTTAATTTCTTAGATTCTTGGTGAATCCTACAGAGTCATTTACAATTAAAATGAAGAAACTGTTAGAAGCTTTATCTTAGGTTTGGTTGGGGGGAAAAAAAAAAATCTTAATTTCTAGATGCTTAGACTCCATTTTTAAACCAACAACTTTTCCAGCCTCAGATCACTCAATAAAAAAAAAAAGCGCAATAATTTTGATCATTATTTTAATTAAATATAGAAAATGAACTTTGAAATATCATAGCAAGCTAGGGCTTTATTGCAGCAATTTTATAAGTTTCACCTGTAAGAGCTGGGGCCCAGATTTGGAGGTGGGGCTGTGCACTGACAGTGTCGTGAGTGCAGTGACAGTCAACCATACATGCCCATTGTTTTGCATCATTAGCACTGTAGTGTATCTCAGAAAAAAAAAGAAAATGTCCAGTCTTTTTTATTACTTCACTTTTTTTTCTTTTTTTTTTATTTTTTCTTTATAAAGCACCTAATTTAGGCCACAGACAAAAAGAAAATGTATCTTGAATATGCATCACAGGTTCCAAAAATGAAAAGAAATTGGATTTGGATAGCACTTACTCAATAGACAGATATGATACATGGTAAGAAGGTGCACTGTCTGCCCTGTGATAGATTAAACTACTTTGTAGGAAAATTACTGTGAGCCAGTCACCACCACCACCGTGGCTAAATCTTTAATAAAATTCTCTTCCATATTCAAGAGCGAGGTATGAAGTACACAATAAGCAGAGTGGAGTAGAGTGCCATTTATCAAACCACAGCTAGGTCTGTAATCTCCTGCTTTATCCTTTTTTAGTACTTTATTTGTCTTTATTGTTGCAAGGAAGCACATTTACCCAGGGCAGTGGGCTTTTGGTGCTGATAAACCTTTTGTTTTAAATTCTACCTGTGGGGTTTTTTTCTTTTTTCTTATTTTTTTCTTTTTTTTTTTTTTTTCTTTATATTTTTTCCCCTTCTTGATCAGATATCCATCTGGTCACTCTATGGGAGTAATTAGTCTGTTTTGGTAGTCCCCTGCTTGTACATATTCTTTCACCCTTCCTTGCCTGACCTGACCCTACCTCTCTTGTCTCTATGCGGGGGAAAAA
>VYXF01006042.1:74917-120095 GCA_013397295.1 Polioptila caerulea | reverse complement strand
GGAAAAAAAAGATGCTATAACATCTAAAACATTTAAAAAAGAATACTCATGTCTGTGCAGAAGAAGGTCTGGGGTGTATTGCAAAATGCTTTT
The DNA here is from genome assembly GCA_013397295.1 of Polioptila caerulea. Lineage (NCBI taxonomy): Eukaryota > Metazoa > Chordata > Aves > Passeriformes > Certhiidae > Polioptila > Polioptila caerulea. The sequence continues at coordinate 120,002 of VYXF01006042.1, read as the reverse complement.
TTGAGGCTATTTGGCAAGATGGCAGTGTTGAAACACGTTGCAGTTGGCCCCTGGGTGGCACTACATGGCTAGATCTGGGACCAACAAAAACATTTTTGGATAAAGGCAGAAAACAAAATTGAAGCATTTTTCTTCTTAAAAATTCAAGACTTTATCTAAATTTGTTGTTATTTGCTGAATTAAAAAAAAAAATCACAGTATTATTAAACTGTGTTCCTCTAATTGAATGACATTCCAAAATGTTCCGTGTATCTTGGCTACCTGGTAATATCTGGATCATTTTTGGGAACACACTGATATTAAGTGCAGATTCAATGGAAGGGTTCCTATGGGTAGAAGTATGTGACTAGAACTGCTTTGTGCTGCCTGAATATGCATACTACCAGTCTGTGCTGCAGCCCTGGGGGTGATTTTTTTAGTACTATTATAACCCTTTTTATTGTTTGAATAGCAGTTTTATGACAAAACATTTATATTCAGCCTGCCTTTGTACTTGACTGAAAGAGAGCAATCACTGAGAATGATAAGGCAACAATGGTAATGATAACTGCATTTATGGAGGCTTACAGAATTTAAACGGGCATGCAAAAATAGACTTAAAATAGTGCTCTACCTGTATTTGAACTGGCTTGGGTATATTTCTTGTGCCTGGTCCATGTTTGATTGTTGATGGATATGCTGCATTTTCTCTGCATTTTTCTCTCTAATGGCATTCCTTCTGTGTGAGTCTTACCTGTGTGAACATCAGGTTTATCTCAGCACTGAAAGATGTCCTAGTAAGATGGGGGAACATAATCATTTTTCAAGATCCACATCCCTGAAATTATTGTTTAATTTACATATTAAGATTTCAGAGTTTGTGAATGGTCATTACCTATCTTTCAAGGTTCTACCTCTCAAGAAAAATCAGCAATTCTTTCACTCTCCCTTGAGAAAAAGTGAGGAATAATACTGGACATCGAAAAGCAATCCAAGAGTTTAAGATCAGTCCTCCTGTTGCCCAAATATTGTTAAGCCAAATCAATTCTAATTTTTTCTTCCTTTGCTATGAGGTTTTTTCTCCTTTGAGATTCAAACAGACACATTTACAAGGATACACATTTATGTATTTCCTTAAATGCCTTTTACAAGAAGACAGCAATGGAAGGTTCATTGTGCTCTGGGGGGAAACAGTTCCTGCATCTCGGAATTTTGTGTGAGGGGAACAAGCAAAGTCTATACTCAATCCATTTGAGTATGGATTATGAAGAAAGGAGATGGGCACTATACACTGTCCTAAAGATATTTTAAGGCTATGTCCAGCCACACTTCTCACAGACTGCAAGTAGAGCATTTAGGTATCAGAGGGTTTCTCACCAAGAAGGAAACTGCTCTCATGGAGTTAGAATGACAGATTCAGCCTACTCATTTAGATATTATTTTTTAATATTTTGATATCATTTTTTCAGGGAGCTATTTTGTATAAAAACACCTTCCTGTAAACCAAACCAATGTATATTTTTATAGAAGTGAATTATCATTTTAAAGATCTTTAAAATTTTGAGCCATACATTTAGATTTTACTGTTCTTGAGAGATGGGAACCTCAGCACAACCCAGTTTATTTCATACTATAGTTTTCCTATGATACAGTTTTTTCCTTCATCTGTGTTTTAGTTTTTCTGTACTTACCCATCCGTTAGAAGTTTACAGTATATAACAGCTGGGTTGCAAAAAATTGTGAAAACTAAGTGAATGTAAATGTAAAAAAAAAATAAAATCAGTCGGTAAAACCAAAGATATCTTTTATTTTATTTGTGTGTTATTTTGCTATTTCAGAAGCTCACTAACTACACTCCATTTTTAAATATATGTATATGATCATTGCATGTTAACCTCTTCATGTGCTTGTCTGCACTAGTTAGGCTTTAAATATGTTTAAATTAATAATTCAAATTCTCTTTTGCAAACGAAATGTAAGTAATGCAAACATTAATTCACTTTGCCTTACAGTATTCTGGAGTGCTGCATTCAAAGATACGTCATTTTCTACTAAATGTCTTTCTAATATTTCTGTGCAAATGATACCTTTTCCCCAGGCCCAGCTACTTAGTGGATATTATTGAACAAATGTCTTTTATAGGATCGAAAAAAGTGAGGCATTATGTGAAAGAAATTTTTGAAAATGTGCATGGACTATTTCGGAATATGCTTAGTGAATATTAAGCAAACACCTGAAGTTCCTGTGCTGCTGCCTAGAACCAGCACTTCATTACCTATTACGTGCAGTGACTTTGAATTTTTTATTAGGTACTGGTCTCTTAGCCTGTAAGGCTTGTGCATGATGTCTATGAGAGCAATCTCCAGCAGAGCAAAGCCTTATCACAGATTCACCTAAAAGGTAAGAATATTTTTTAATTTTTAGTTCACATGCTGAACAGCTGCCTGCTGAACACCTGCCCACGGAGCAGGAAAGAAATTTGGTTTAAGGGTTGATTATACATGTCTTACTCATATACAGTAAGTCCAGAAATAGGCATGATGAACTTCAGATAAACCCAGAATATGCAAATGGAGAGTACAATACCAGAATATATACCCCCTAATTTTGTGCTCCACTACATCTTTAGTGCTTTTTTTTTTTTCTTCAGGTTGGTGAGGACATAGGAGAAAGGCTTATATATACTTATGATTTATTTAATTGCTCCCAAATCTGCAGTGTTAATATTTTAAAAAACCAAGTCAAACTGTGAATCTGGCAGGTAATGTATGTAAAAGAATCATTGTGCTTGGCATTCCTCATATTTTCTAAGGATGTTAACAAATATGAATGAGGATGAAGAAAAAAAACCAGCACAACAGGAGGAAATGATGAAAAACTGAGAAAGGCAACTAATAAGAATGAGAGGAGAAAAGGCACAACAGTAAACCTAGGGACAGTGAAGGAATGCTCTGATTACTTTTTCACTGAAAATAGCTCAAATGGACTTTTGAGAGTTTGGGACCTTATTACAATGGATCATTAATGATAAGTTTTAAGACTATTAGTTTGAGGAATTCAGGTAATATAGAGGTAAACAAGTCTTAAGAAAGCATGGGCTACGTTCAGAGTATGGTGATACACTGAGGGTTAAAAGAACAGGCTTTGGTAGAAGAATAGAAGGAGTGACAAACTTTGAAACCCAAGACCAACAGGGACCTTCTTCGTCTTCAATTTTCTCATATTAGCATCATAAAGTTAGCAAAGTCCATCTTAGAAGTTCTTGCTTTTTCCGATAGAAATCATGTCTTGGACTTTCTTTTAGAAACTGATTTACTTTTTCAATCCATTTTTTTCATTTACAATTTATAAATAACTCTCAAAATTTTCATCTGGATTGTCAACTGTCTTTCAGCCTGTTGTTTCAGAGCAACTTATTGCCATTTCTTCTTTAGCCAAACTTTATCCACCTTTCAATTTCACTGCTTGCCTAAGTGTTTTCAACTTTAACTAATCTTTTCACGTGTTGTTTCATAAAATACCTTGCTGAAATTTAGATGGCTATTTCCTCAGGCACATCACTTATCTTCTTAAAAGAAAGTTATAGGTTTAGTCTTCCTGCAATTAGTGTATGTTGTATTCTAAAGCTGGAAATGTGTCCTTTCTTGATCATATAAAAACAGAGCTTTTAATGATAGTGCAATGAAATCATTGCTCATGTAAATGTAGAGACTTGTCATCCACACTTTCTGAACAGAGAATTTGGATTGTGCCATTTAAGAAAAGGCTTTCTTGAAAGCAGTCTCTTTTTGGTACTGGGGCCTTAATCCATTCCCCAATCAGACGGAGTATGCGTTTCATGACAAATCTTTCCTCCATTAAAATCATTTGCTATCCTAAAATGAATTAGCTGAATCAATATGCTCTTCCCGAGGTTTCCCTGAGGAGACAGCAGCAGCTGCTAGAGCAGCAAGTGCTGCCTGAACAGGCAGACACCAAGGCAATGAGGCCACCACTGGCGTCACCAGGGAGCAAGAGGCAGCCCCTTGGAGGGAACTGGGGGAGAAGGTTACTCATGGGTACCATGGTTTTGCTGAGGCAAAACCAAGAATCAGATATGACTGTCAGAACTGGCAAAGCTGTGCAATCCTGGAAATGTATAATAGTAACACAAATTCCAGGACAGCAAGATAAGAATGCTGCTGCTGTTTCTGATGTGTCGTGCTCCTCTAACTACTTGAACTTCTTGAACAGCTGTGTGGAGACTTATCTTCAATTAATTAATTAGATTAATATGTTCTCAAGGCAGTTTGAGGTAAAATTTGTCACTATTTTGTTTCTTATGCTTGATAGATATCACAATATGTAATAATTAAGGTATTTAGTTATGAGCATATTCTCCACCTTTTTCTGAAGACTATTTTCCTCTAAAGACCTGCAATGCTGCAGAAAATGGGAAAAACAAGGTGAAAAAGAAAGACATAAATATGTTGAAGAATTGAGCCGAACGCTTTCAATTGGCTAGGTTTATACAAATTAACAGACTAGAATTCATGCAAAGATGGTAAATATACAGAATTTTTGGAATTTTTTTTCTAAATTAAAGTAGGAAAAAACCCCCAAAACAATGCCATGGAACAAGTATTTTTTCAATAGAAAAATATTATTGGTAGATTTTATGGCTTAGTATTTTTCTTCTTTTTCTATGAAAATAATTAATTTTCAACGAAAGACTGTATTAACACATTGAGCTTTACAATTAAAATTTATTCTCAGCCTCAGAAGATCCGATAGTAGAACTTGATTTGGAATTCTCCATAAAAATTATTTTTCAATAGAAATAATTCATGCTTTGAAATTAAAAGTGGCATTAGTATGAGTCAACAGAAGAAGTCCCCTAATTTAGCTTGAAAATGAATTCTTGACCCTTTTGCAATTAGATAACTGAAAGTTTGAAAAGTGAAATTTTTAAAGTGTAGCTTTAAAAAACCCTCTGGTCATAATCGTTATTTAATTTGTATTAAAAATTGCAAATCAATACAAACACATTTGGCGTGTTTTCAAATTACTTACTATATGCATATGAATTTTTCATAGTTTATAGGTTTTTTTCCTGATTATTTCAATAGGTTGGTATTTTAAAATCTAAAATTATTTTTGTCTGTCTACCCCATTTCTTTGTGATGTTTGCTTGATGTACTCTATCAGCTGGTCTTTCAACACATTTCCTTAAGCAGTGCATTTTAGTGTTTACATGAGAATGTAATTCAGTGGGCAGCTGAAGTAGTTTCTATTTGTATGGCAAGGGTACACACTTGTACAAGTTGCAGATTTGTGTATTGTGAAATGACTGAATATTGTTATGAAAATCTCAGTTGTTTGACTTATGATGGTTACTTTCATCAGCAAATAATATAATTTTCAGTATATGACACTGATTCCTTCTTATGCAATTTTTTTTTCATTATCAAATTGACAGTGCATTTAAATATCAAGGCTGTATTGCTTTTCTTGGTAGTCATTTGAGCTGTTAGGATTGTTCTTTTTATAACAATTGGGTCTTTTCTAAAACCTCTTTCTTTGTTCAGCGCAACTTTAATGTGTGGGACATGTCTCCTTTCATCACAGCAGGGGACAGTAAATTTGTGGGATAAACTAGTTCCATATTAGCAATGTGGAATCTCTTTGAGCTTGTTTGCATATGTTGATAGTGCCTTTTGTGATGGGTAAGTGTTGGGGAATTCTGTCAGCAATAGTATTTCTTTTTCTCAATAGTTAATTCATATCCTGTAAATATGCTGTTCCCATTTAAGCCTAAATGCTATTTTTTATTGTCTATGAATATTGGATATGTTGATAGTAGCACAAAAATAAAATCATCTGAAATTAATGGTTGGTATTGGTGACTGAAATGCCAACTCTACAACTCCCATTTTGCCACTTAAAAGAGGATCTCCTATGGTCGCTGTGTTGAAAGCTTTTAGGGTTGTTTGGAATATGAGTGGGTAGGAGTTTGTTCAGGGAGTTGGAACTCTGAAAGCACTTAGACATGTGAGTCTCCACGTTGCACACTAAAAGTTTGATACATGGGGAACTTCAGTGGGAATCTATCACAGCAGGTCAGGTGCCAGGGCTCCTTGTGAAACGTCTGGTAAGGGAACTTGTGTGCTCCAGTGAAGACAGATCAGGGAACTGTTTAATCTGGGAATTTAAATCAGGTTTAGGTAACAAAGTACTCGCCTTGGTTGGTCTCGTGTAGCTTTAGACATGTATGGAAAAAGGAACCTAGGAAACTTAGGAGTATTAGTGATATAAGCATATGTATTTATGTATATATTTTTATGTCTTCAGGTTGTATACCAGTGTTTGAGCCAAGTCCCGCTTCAGATGCCTCACTTGATTTGTAAATCTTACTCTTTCCTTCTTATTTTATCTAAAGATGTGTGTTGGTATAAATTATCACTTTAAATTACTCTTTCATTTATCATAAGAACAATCTTGACTTCTTTACTTTTGAGTTGTCTGCTGTGCCCATTGGAGGACATAAAGAGAAGAGTGAACATTTTTTATTTCTGTAGAAAAAATAATTTTCTAATTTGATTTTTAATCCTGCCTAAAGAAAGCCACACTTCATTGTAGATACACTATCAAATCTCTTGATTTCATGGCATTTTTAAGGTTGATCTTATTCTTATCTACTAAAAAAAAAAATTATTTTAGACTGAATTTTGTCTGGGAAGGACAGGAGTGAATATGCAGGGAGGCTGTTTGGAACCTATACTATTCTATGCGAAAGACTAGCAAAGAAATAATTAACACAGGAAGATCTTTTTGTGAGAGACCTGCCAGCAAGAATTTTCCTTCCTATAAGGGTCACATTTAAGCAGTTTGTAATGTTGACTTTTAGCCAACAATGTCTCTTTCTCATTCTATGATGGAAAGGACAGTTCAGTAATAAAAAATACTAATTTCTATGTCTTTCACATTCATGTCTGAGAAGACATGCAATTTATCGAAGAAAATTACAAATCACATTATGAACTGCTTAAGAATTTCAAGAGAAAAAACAACTTCTGGAAGAAAGCTTGAAAAATGTGCATAGAGACTAATATTTTTTCAGAAGCTTAGAAATGGTATTTTTTTAAATGGATGTATAAAAATACATGAATGTCTGTGATATCTCATGGAAGAAGTTTTAAAATTGAATGACAATTTCCATCATGAAAACAGCAGGAAGTTTTTTGGTAAAGTCAAAAGAAAATGTGAATATTTCTTATGTGGACTATTTGAAGGAAAGTATGTGACTGCATCTAAACTGTTGCTAACCTAAATACAAATTCACCTACACATTTGCCTCACAAAGCATGTGATTTAATCATATTAATAAAGTGCATTGGTGAGGAATTCTGAGGAAGTGGATATGAGCTGGTCTTCCTTATAGCATGGCTATATTGCAGTCACCAGGCTTTGAAGTGGCAGTGCCTGATCTTTCTAAAATATAGTTGGGATATGCTCATTTCAAGCACCAGGTCCATAGCATGGGAAAAACATTCAAGAGATCAATTATTACTCCTGGCTCACAGTGTGTTCAAGCTGTCTTTATGACTTGTCACTGAGACAATAATTTGATTTGACAGGCAGATTGGATGTTATTAAAAGTAAAGGATTTCAGTTGCATTACTGCACATGCAAGGTGTTACGAAGATCTTTGTGAAGAGAGCCAAGAGAGCTGTGGCACTATAGTGGTCTGCAGGTGAAGGAGCTGAAAAATTTCCCAGTTTTGTAATTAGGTGGTGAATTAATTGTATATAGTTGTCCACAGAGGGCATTAACTAGCAAAATGCATCTCTCACATTATTGAAGTTGATACAAGCACCTTTTTCAAGGAAAAGAGGAATTAGCAGTTTAGACTGAGGGCTCTGTTGTGCTACTGGTGTTATTATATTATTTTTTATTATCTAGTATGAAAAATTCATTACCATCTGTATCCCATTTTACTAGATACTGTATATTCATATAAACTAAAAGAAACATATATAAAATTATGAAAACAAAAGAGGAAAAGATTGAAAACTAGATAGATATAGGAGGCTAAAAGAGGCAAATCATGTATGATTCCAGCATGCTTTATAAACCTTTTATGGATGAACAAAGCATAAGAAAATCTTATTTGGGATTCTCTGGAAATGTTCCTTGGGAAAAAAAAAATCACTTCATTATTATTTCACCAGCAAAAGGCAAATACTGATATGACCATGAGAACATTTAGAATTTAGTGACCCTCAGCTGTACTCTATTATATCTGCTTCATTATTTTGCCACTGGTGAAATTGGTACAAATGCGTGATCTCTTTTTATAGGAAGGGTTGCCTCTTTTATATAACCCCAGTGAATTTAGGCTTATCTAAAGGGGTTTTTTTCCAAACTTTTGGTGAACTATGTATTGTTTCTTATAAAATAAATTTATGAGGGCTCATACACTCAACTAAGGGCCTGTGTTCTGGGCATTTTACAGCAGTCCAATTTTAAAATACCTATTTTCAGACATTTAAAAGCAGCAGTTTAGAAAATGCGTGATTCATGGAAGTCCTTCCATAAACATGCACTACCAGCTGGTAAACCATTTAAGCCTTTTAGGCTGCTCCTTTGAATTTTTAGAAAAATTCATAGTAGTAAGAAGCACCCATTGCTAGGATTTTTCATGTTTTCTCCTATCACAGAATGTATTTCTATTGTGCTCTAATTTTAACCCTTATCATGTTGATTTTTTTTAAGAAGAGCAAATATTAGTAAATGCATAGAGAAAGTTACCAATTAAGTCTACATGTAATTAAATAAATGTAAATTGCCATATGCTCAGTGAATTTCATAACCCTGAAGATAATAATTACCATACCTGTCTTATAATGGCCTTACTTTCAAAACGGGTGGGTTATTCTCTGTCTTTTTATTTTTTATCAATAGTTTTTGGACAAATACTAAAAGCAGTTACAAATACTAAAAGCAGTTACAAAATGTTACAAAGAGTAAAACTATGTTCAAATTTACCAATGCAGACTTAAAAAACCTGTAAGTTCCTCTCCTTGCAGGTAAGGGTAAACAAAGAACTGACTTTTCAATCTTTCACATGCAGGCTACAAATCTGAAGGTGAGGCATAAAAAAAGTTTCTTCAACTTTTGGATTGCACTTATGTGAAACTTTACAAAAAAAGAAGGAAAATATTTAAGATATTGACACTGAAACTTCCTTTTCTGAAAGATGCCATTTTTGTCTTATTCCACAGACAATCCTACAATGTCTGAAGGGCATATTAAATGTGATTGTGCTTAAAAAACAGTATAAAAAGGAGAATGAAAGGAATTTTTTTAGAATTTAATCCATCATAAAAGATGACTCATCAGACTGTGCATCCCAAAATACTTTCACCTTTGTCTCTGCTACTCCCTTAGTCATTCTATGATTTCCCTCAGTCTCTTCACGGTTATTAAATACTGAAATATTGTCAAATGTAGTGTATACTCTATATGTATATTGATATTATCTTATGATCTCTGTTATGAACACTGGGAATTGCCAGTTGTTCTTGCTAAATTGGCATACACTACTCCATAAGTAGTTATCCTCTCTGAGAAGTAAAAATACAAATGCATAAAGTACTGTCAAACATGAAAGGGCTTTCCAAACTGCACACCATTAGTGATACCAAAGTCCTTTCAAAATACCTTGAAACCTTTCACAGATCTCCTTCTGCTAATGGTAATTACTATGGTTCTTATCAATGCAATTGATGGTACTAAGCAATTGGATTTTCCAAACACTTGATCAAGGGAGAGCTACGGATACGCAATATGCATTTCAGGCTATGGCTATTTAGCCTGAGGGAGAACTGCCTTCCTTTGGATTAGAAGCAGAGAGGAGTGAGCTGGAGCTGGTGAACTAGTATTGTTTTGTTTCACTTCTGAAGTGAAATGAAATAAAGAGTAGCAGTTAAAAGTAATCTATTAGGAAAATTATTGATATTTTCCTTCCCACTAAAAATATTTGGTAACTTCTTTCAAAATCCGCTTAGAAGAACCCTTTGGAACATATTCTACAAACATTCCAAAAAAAAAAAGACGGAATTCATGTGAAAGACCTTTAAGTGAAGAGAATAAGGAAGGATGAAGGTAAAGAATTACTCTTTCCCCAATTTTTGGGATGAAAGTTTCTATCAATGTTGGTAATACAAAAAACAAACCAAACCAAACAAAAACAACAACCCAAACAAGACAAACAAACAAAACCCCCACAGCAACCTCTGAATGTCAACAGAAGATTTACAGAGGAATGCAATCAAAAATGATGTTGCAAATCAAGCCTAGAATCAGACCATCAAAAATTCAAAAACTTTCAGCTATTTGCAATTACGGTGGTAATTGCTATTTTAAAATGTTTTCCTTCTTTCAAAGAAACTCTATGTTGTTAGCTGAAATTCTAGGGATTTTACATCACAGCAAATCTCTGTGCAGCTGATGAAGGCTAAATATTATAGGCAATCAAAACAACATATTATCTACATATTTCAGCTGATTAAAAAAAAAAGTAGCTTTTGGAACTTCTTTAAGAAGTTATTTTACTATGTAGTTCTAGCTAATTACAGCATATTTTTCAGACCAAAACGTTAGCATTAGATATTTTAAAGCAAAATGTGATGGATTTTTAAGGAAATTGCACCTGAGGTCTTTGCTGTGTTATTTTAGTCTAAGAAATTATTCCTTTTCTTTCTGTTGTGAACCAGTTTTGCTGTGAAGTCTTGTTTGTAAGCAACATGTAATATATAAAATTAAAGTTTCCTTAAAAATACTGTAATTTAAAGATTGATGTATCAACATTACATAATATGAATGAAGGGTATCTCTGCCCATGGCATAGAGATTGCAGCTGGATGATCTTTAAAGTCCTTTCAATCCCAGGCCATTCAATGGTTCTGTGACTCTGCTGGGTGTTCACTTTTAGCAACAGCTCATTGGTTGATGTCTGAAGAGCAGCTATAAAGGTAAAATTGTAAAATGTCTGTTTGATCAATATCCAGCAAATTTACAGAACTTGTTATGAAGAAGTATTTAGGAAAAAAGCAAATGAATATTTTTATAACAGTTATTACATACCCACCAAGTCTGCATGAAGCAAATGCAAAGCTTTGGCAGGGCAGTGATGACACAGCACTGATACCACTGCAGTAGGATCAATGCTGCTGGCAGAGCCCTGTGTGGAATTTTTTTTGAAGCTGGAGACAAACTTTTAGTGCAGAATCCTGACTTACAGACCTTATTTACAGAACAGTCAGAATGAGCAACTGTACTAAAGTACTGAAGCTAAGCTGTGTAAGTTTTGTGCTATGTTTGCGATTTTGTTTGTCTGGTTTTGCTTGTTTTTTCCTTGAAGTGGGGCTGCAAGGTATCTGTAAGTTCAGGATAAAGGAAATTCTTTAGACACCAAAATAACTGCAATTAACTGTTGGTATAAAATTGAGACTTTGATTAATCTGTTAAACACCTAATTTTGTACTCACTGATTCATACCATTGAGACCAAGAACTTCATAAATATTTAGCATCTTTAGTAAGCTTGTGTGACACATTCAGACAAAATAAAGCCAATAACCTTAAAATGGGAGCAAAAAGGGTTCACAAGTTGAAAGCATGTGAAACCACACAGTGTTGTTTAATCTGTAATTCTAAATTATTAAGTCCTTTAAGGAAGAGACATCTCATATAATTAAAAGAGTATTTGGAAAAATTACTTTTCAACATTAGAGTAAATCTATTAGGTGTGAAAACATGATTTTAATCAGGGCATGAAAGTTGGAGATTTTGTACAAGTCAGCTAGTCTTGCGAATCATTGAAGAGGGTCACTTGAAACTTATTTTTATGATCTGCAGGATATAGAAAATTAGGGAGGAAAAAACTGTCATGACCTTTTGAGTTTTAAGTATATGTTGCTTTTCTGAGTTCATAAGTAGCTCACCTTTTTATAACTAAAAATTGTGCTAGAAAAAAACCCAAAAATATATTTGGATCACATTTAAAACATGACTACATATTTAGAAACAGACCTCTTGTACATCATCTTATGCATTAGCCATAAAGGGATCTCAGCAGAGGTCTTTGGTTTGTAGGACCTTTAAACCTGAAATTTATTATGAAAGAGATAACCATGGAGGTTTTTCCCTCTTACAAGATGTCTCTAAATCTGATATGACATGATACTATATGAATGAGAAAACTGTCATGATTTCAGATATAAAAAGCCTGAAAGTTAATCTGTAGTATTGCAACCATGCTTGGGACAAGCACCACCCATTTTATTCTATGGAATTCCTGAGCCAGCTGATAGATTAATCACTTTTGACAGTAACTCACTTTTTGACCTGTGTGGCAAGGAGAATGTTGCAGCAGTAGGAGAGGTTCTGTGATAATTGGAAAGTGAAGGGGACTTGGTGGTGCAGTAGGTTAGTGAATTAGCCTTTCCCCTCTGGAGACCTTGGTTCACATTCTGCCTTAGGGTCACTAGTGAAAACCCATGCTTTACTATCCTACCTCTATTTGTACATATGACAAAAAAAGACCCCTATTGGAAAAATGTTGTCTTTCTTCACTATAAAATGCTGTATTGGCCAGGATCTCAGGGCCAATGTGCATTGATAGAGAACTTACAAAGCTTTTATTCCTGCAGTATGTGTCTGCCAAGATCACCTCCTTGAAAGAGCATTCAGTTGATATATTACTAAAAGGAAAAAATAAAGGAAAAGCTCCTAAGCTGATATGCATGAAAATAATTCAAATAATGAAGGAAACTCATCTGCAATACAAAAGCTTTAGTGATATTTTCCCCATTTCCATTTGGAATTAACTCCTGCTAATCTCTCTTGCACTGAAGTTATATTTATCTTAAACTGTTTTACTTGAACATCCTTCTGACTAAGATTTTGAAGTGCCAGAGAAGTGCTATTTCATATGCAGTGGAGTGGAGCAGTGATGACATCCAGTGATTAATTAATTCAAAAAGTACATGCTCCCTAAAGGTATCCTGGGAGCCACTTTCCAAGCCTCTTTAAAAGAAACATATTGCCTGCATTTACAGGTGGTAGTAAGCTGAATATAGATTGGTTATCAGTGATGTACTGCCTTTTATTACATCTGAAGTGCTTACTCTTATTGCCTTGTAACAAGGGTGCTGCAACGAATTGTGCTTAATGATCCAATGCAAAGAGCCTGAATTTTGTGTTCTTAACTCCTCCTATGTTTATCTTTTCATCTCCTTCAAAATTTACAAATTCCAAGTTACATTAGGGATTTGAAGCAATGTGTGAATGAACACCTTAACTTGAAAATTCCCACAAAAATGTTTCCAGTGTTTACAATTGTGCGAGAGCTTCCCTCTTTAAACATGAATTAGATGTTCAGGATGGGTCTAGCCTGAGAACCTTGGTGACTAAAGCAGTCTGTTTAAGGATGCAAGAGGCACCAGGGAAGATCCACAATTTTATACCTTTCTTCCAGGCAAGAAGCAGTAACAATTATGGCTCCATCTCTGGAGCAGATGACAAGAATTTTCAGCTAACCACAGTAACCAGTCTCTATCCGTTTTTGACAGTAGCTTCCCTCTTACTTTAGGGAAACATGGAGTAGAGATTAAAACCTATTTTCTCTTTTTTTTCCTTCAATAATTACAAGAAAAATAGAGGGAGTAAACAGAAGAAGCAAAGGATTAAACGAAAAAGACCAGACAGAGGATACTTAAACAGAAAGCAGAAGACAAGAACAGAGCTGTTTGACTGATAAACCTTTCTTTTCAACTGTGTTAGCCAAAGAAGGCTTGAATAAGCAGCAACAAATGAAGAAATTTCAACTTTAATTTAAATTTATACTTATAAGTGCAACCTTTTAAGTCACCTTTTAATAGGGTGTTAGGATCCTTCATTTAAAACCTTTCCTTTGCTTGCATGAAAAATCTTTCAGAATTGTAAAAGTCTTTAAATGGCTTCTATTGTAAGTAGACCCTAGATCTCTTTTAAGTATCCTAGATTTCTTTGAATAGTTAGGTTTCTTCAAGTTTTGTTGTTGTTGGGGCTTTTTTGTGTGTTTTTTGATAATTTTTGGGTTTGAGTGGGTTTTTTTCCTAAATCAGGTGGAGTTGATTGGAAGTCCTGAATAAGAAAGAAGCAAGAAATGATTGAATGGTGATTTTTCTGTACATTGTAGTGTTCACATAAAGGATTAAACTAAGATAGGCTTTCTCTTGGTACACCTGCATCTTGCCAGATCAGCAAATGGAGAACAATGAGTTGCTGGATGCTGGTAAATAAAAAACCTGAAATAGTCCTTCAACAGCTAAAGCAAGTTCATCCAGAAAATTACTTTTAATTTTTTATTGTAGTTGTATATCTTATGTCTTAAACCAAAAACCTTATGAATAATTATCTTCCTCCATCAAAATACTGCCTTATATTCAGCACATTTTCATTATTTGTTCACTTATGCTGTGCCACAACACAAGTGAAGTTCTAAATGAAGTGAAAGATGGCTAGTTTGATGAAGCCCTGCTGATGTTAAAGTTGTAGAAAGAGGAATAGTACTGTGTTCTTCTTCTGGAAGCCTGCATGAGCCTCTCAATGAATTTTTAGGACTGTTAGTTTTGCTTAGCCCTCTTTTCTCAGAAGCCAGATAGTATTTTTACTGAAATTTAAGTCTTCTGTGGTCAACAGTGCTTCTCACAAATAAGTGGCTATTTATCCTGAGACAGCAGAAATTTGTCTCTGTTCCTACGCTCTCACAGATGGGGAGAATTTAAACATGCTCATTTTTAGAGGTTCTTTTAGCTTTTGTTTTTAATGATGAAAAATAGAAGGTAAAGGTAATGTAGCAGTTGCAATGAAGTGCTCAGATTTCTAGCTGTTAACAGAAGTGTATGTGCTTCTGGATTTGATATTGAGTTGAGAAAATAATCTGACAACTTATTTTTACACCACTTAAAAATTGGTGTGGTTTTTTTTTTTAAATTTCAATGTTGTTAGGTATGATGCACAGAAGCAGGGTGAGAAAGTGATTTCATGCTCTATTTCTCCAGATGAAGTTTTGTGCTTTGTTGATGAATACTGACATGTAAACCCAAATTGCAGCTTCTCAGGTCTAACAATGGTATACTAAAAAATTGTTCAGAGAAGCCAGAGGTAGACTTTTATAGGCCACACAAAACTTTTGAAATGAGTTGATAACCTTATTCTGAACAGGTTAGCTTGAAAAAAATTAGCCTTGATTGGTTTTAGTACTTCTAAGATGATTATTAGTTTCTATACTTTTTAAATAAGTTGTTTGCTGCCAAATTTTTAATTATATTAAACAAAAAAAAAAAAAGTTAAAAATAAAATGGTGACTATGTCAGAGTTTTATTTTAGAATGGAATTTTCTTGATTGTCTATAATCAAATAAGCTTATAGTACTTGTCAGGATATAAAAGGACAAAGTTATCTATCCACAAATATAAGAATTCATCTACACTTTTACTTTTGGAATCTCTAGAGTAACTCTATCTTTGCTATTACTTAACCCAGAATTTTACCACATAAGTATTTTTTGGTTTGTGTTTGTGGGTTTGTTGTAATATTCATGGCTCTATCTGTGGCTCATGACATCTCTTGAGAACAGAGCAGACAGGAATGAAAACCTCTCCAGCCAGCCATGAGTCAGTGGTAGCCCAGCCTCAGCCTCTAATCATCAGCTTACTGTAACTGGGCTCTTGACTGGGTTGATCCATTTTCTACCTGCAATTTAAGAAAACACAGTTTTAATTTGAAGAAAAACAAAGAAATAAATGCGGCATATTTTTACTGGGAAAAAAATTCTTAAAACAAGTTTCACCCATCTCCACTCAAAGTCATTGATGGCTGTTCCTACTTCATAATGTCAAAAAAGATTGTCACCTAATAACATAGCAAAGTATTGTATTAAGCTGGTTATCTGGCCAGACATGTATTTTTGAGCTATTTATTGTGATTTACATTTATCTTTGTTTCCTAAGGTAGCTCTTCAAAGATGGAATTTGATTACATTAAAAAAGTGAATACCGTGGGTTGTATATTTACCCCACAACTTTGGAGTATGAGAAAAAATTGTGGGGAATGAGAAAAATTAGGTTATTAGTTTGATATTAGCTGCAAAACATGCAATAATGTATCAGATAACATTATCAAAAGGTTTATGTAGCTGTCTACATTCCTAATGAGAATTTCTGAAAAACAGTCATAATCGCTGGCTTATGATAAAGTCTCTGAGGCTTCAGATGTTTTGTCCAACAATCACTTATATCATAATAGTGTATAAGTAGGTTTACTAAATAGTTATAAATGTAATTATGGCTCTCTGATATAAAATAGTTTCAGAGGCAAAGTTATTTCAATCAACAATAATGGAATACTGCTGCATGAAGTAAAATTATGGCACTCCCTGTTCATTATAGAAACCAGCTAATACTGCTAATAAGCATATTAAAATTTAGCATGAAAATAGTAGGGTTTTTTGCCCCTTCTTCAGGCTCTGTTCTTTGTAGCTTGGAATGTAGAATTTAGGTAACTTTGGGTGGGTAAGGCTTTGAGTTGACTTTTTTTTATCCTGCACCCTTGATAGACTTTGCGGCAAAATGTTCCCAGTCATAACTCCACATGACATTAGGGTTATAGCCTGATTATGTGACTACAGCCAGGTGCTGCACACCTGACAGATTGCAGGAGGAATAGAAAAGGTGTTAAAGAAGTGTCTCAGTTTTCTGAAGTCCATATCAGAAAGGAATTGGCTACCTCTGCAAGTATTTCTAACTCTGTTTTGCTCAAAACAAACCTTGAAGTTTGTCTTTCATGTTTATAGAACTTTTTAAAGGAATGATTCCTTCAAAATGACAGTGACTCCTGAAGGATGAAAGCTTAGGAAAACTCATAACATACTGAAATATGCACACATATTGTACCTAATCTTGCCTAGTTCTCCATGAAATGTCAAAAGAACCTCCTACTGTGATATGTCTGTGAGCTCTGCAAGACTGATTAAATTTCTATATAATGTCAATCGTTGCATCCTGTGAACCATAAATTATAAAATTTGTTTCTATTTTATCACTCCAAAAAAAGGTTTAAAACTTTTTTCATATCTGATACAAAGAATAAATGGTGACTCTCATTTTATTTGTGGCAATTTTATGCACATGGAGAAACAGATTTTAAGTGTGGAGTATATTCTTTATATATGTGTGTGAAAAGAATAGATTATGAAAGAATTTACTACAATAAAATATATAATATTATGATTTATTTCTCAATTTTGCAGTATCCCAAAGTAAGGGAAGAAAATTAGGTGCCCAAAGCCAGATATGTTAAGGTCCCTTGACAGCAGAACAGAGAATATTCTGGCTGTTAGAGGATGCAGTTTCCTTCCTTACACTTTTAACTAGTGGAATAGAGAAGTATAATCAGGAGATTGGTGTTAGAGAAGATTTGCTTTGTGACAGAAACTAGTGTTAAAAGGGCTTGTGGTCATTTCTCACACCACTTCAGAATGTGTGGTTTCTCTTCAGAGTCTCAACTTACACATTTAAATCGTATTCAATGTTTTTGACCTTTTGGCACCACACACCAAGAGGCTTGTGAGGAATCTGTTCCTCTTGAATTGCTGACTGTAGTTTAAGTCCATTGTTCAGAGAATTTCAGGATTATGAATTTCAAACTGAGACGAATGTAATAAAAATGCCTTTATTCTCATTCTCATCTCTGTCTCACACTCTGTCACTCTCTCTCACAGGGTTCTGTACTGCAGCTCATCACCATTGCATCTGAGTGCAATCCAAATAAAATAAATAACAGTAGCAAAGCCTCTAGTGAACATCATGGGGAACATCAACACTGAGAGGCAGGGCTTATAAATCTGCATGCAACACTGTATGAACGTGCTTAGATTGCTTCCAGACTGGAGCTGGCTTGCATCCAACTCTTGAGTAAAGTGTACTTGAGTGACTCCAGGTCTATATTCTCTTTATGGATTTTCATTTGAGTTGATGTCTCTTTCAGGACAGGGATACAGTGGGAGAAAGGTGAAAGAGGGAGGAGTGTTTGTAACAACTTTGTGTTTGTGATAACTGCACAGAATTTTTATTCAGATTGTTAATCTCACAGTAATGAATATCCCTGTGATTTCTTGTGTTATTCCTCATTGATAATAAGCATAACTTCTATAAATTTTCTTTTTTAAAGAAAATTGCAGTGGAATTATTTTGACTTTTTTCATGTAAACCCACATGCTTCTATATTTTTTTATTTTTATTGTTTCTTGTATCTTTAGTATTGTAGTTGTCCTGAACGATATGCGATTAAACGAAGAGCAAATATAAGTTGATCATAATGGAGTAGCTTTCAAAAATGTAATATTAGTTTTGAGAATGGATCATAAACAGAAGCCTCTACTAGAATTTTGTAATATACAGTCTGTGGTAAAATGTATGAATAAAAGTGGCAATTTTGAAATTTTAAGTTACAAGTATTGTAATGGCCAAATGTAAACAGTTACAAAATTCTAAAATCTGAGTCACATTAAACCAAGTGTAAGTAAAAAAAGAGGAATTAAATCCCTTTCCTCAGTAAAAATACAGTTAGCTTGTAGACATCGTAGGGCAGACATTGTGGGTGATTTTCTGTATAACCTAGATGCTGCTATCCTAGGTTCCTTGGTCTCATGAAGGGATTTAATTCCAATCAATTCTGAGGTTATCTTTATGAAACTGTGTCTTATAGCTGGCTACTTTGTCAAGAGCTGACAAAGAAATGGTTTGCTGAAATGTTTGAGCATCATCAAAAAGATATGGTAACTGTGAGCTATTCAGTAATAACCACTTTTCTCTAACTGTTGATAAAACCTCTGGAGTTTGTATAACTTCCAAAAGGTTAGTGAGTGCAGCCAGATTTTTGAGTGAAATCTGCAAGTGTAGGAATTGTGGTTCTAAATTCAGAGATATTGATGCAGTGCTTTGATTTTGGGCCTTCTGCTAGGTTTCTGGGGGAATACACTTTGCCCTGGGGGGAGGAAACAAGGGTATAGGATAATCTATGATTAGGCAGTACTTCTAAAGTTCTCTTATTTTGATACATTGTCACTTGCTATATATTCTTTGCATTTCTTGCCTTTCATGTAGACTACCTAAAACTGAAAACATTATCAACCCTTGCAAAATCACTATCATTTACCAGCTGTTTTTGAATCTGCAGGAAAAAAAAAAAAAAACAAAAAACAAAACCAAAACCAAAAAACTCTGGTATATTTGGAAAATGCTGATAATTTTGTAATTCATTGGTATAATTCCCTCACGAGTGATTCTGACACAAAGGTTTTCCTGGAGATGATCTGAGTGATACATATATAGCAATTGAATAACTAAGAGAAACTTGTTGAGTTCCTAAACTTAGAGGAAAAGATAGAGGAATTTAAACCTCAGAACTCAGATTGCATGGATTTTTGCTAAGTTAGGTTTCAGAATTTCCATTCTTAAAGGATGCGTAATTTACTTAAATAAGGAAGTATCCATAACTGTTGTACTTAAACTTGATGATAATTTCATAAGCTAAATGAGCATGGCATAAAATTTTCCAGTTTTCCTGGTGTTGAGACAAATATAAAGACAGTGTCACTTAGTTTAAATTGCTAAAGGAATTAATGACTTGTGTTCTCTTCAATACCCAGAGATGAAAATATCATTGTTTAGTAACTAGAGAATGATAGATCTCTTTTTATATGTAACTCAGAAAGTACAAGAGAGATTTCAGTGAGATTTTGAAAATGTTTAAAAGTAATTTAATTGGAATATGGCAAAAATAAAAAAAATATCTATCTAAATACCTATATTTTTTTCCCAAAGGGTTGGAAAGTTGAAAAAAAGTAATTTTATGAACCCTGTAAGCTATTCCTACATATACTATATAAGCCTTTCTAGAGAATATTTGGTAAGAGCATTTTAGAAGAAATCAAGGAAAATAGTATTTCTCCTATACAGCTTCTTTTTGATCATTAAAAATTATTTTGACATCACGGGTTGATACTTCATCTGATGAGGACTAAGTTATTCAATTTGTCTGCAAATATTTAGTTATACCATTATTCTATATTGAAAGTATTTTTTCCTAGGTATTAATCAAAATCCTATTTAATTTAATTTTTATTTTACCTGGAAAATTAGAACAAAGTGGCTGTCGAACTAACTGAAGACAGCAAAAAGGGGACATATGGACTTGAATCTCATGAGCTGCTGCTTTTGATATAACTCAAGAGGTGATGTGGGTCTAGACTGACAGCTGGAAGAATGCAAAGGCTGAAGATTTGTATCTTGGTCACCAAAGAACTTGCAATGACTTTCTGGCTGGATTTTGCTGAGGAGCAAGAATGTATGGGAAGGAAAAAGAGGTATATAGCACTTTAGCAGAGTTCTTGACAGAACTGAGCCTCTAGAATGTCAGCTAAAAGGGACAACAGAAAGGATCTCTCAGTACACTAACTAAAACTTAAACATTTTATCCTTTTTCAAGTATTAGGATCCTTTCTAGAAGCCTAAAGAATTTATCAGAATTTTAAAGTTTTTGCCTGTTTGTTTTCTGCAGGGAGGTTCTGTTTTAAAACCTTCACATAGGGCCTTAGGTTTTAGAATTTGGAACAAATTTAAATTATTAGATGTTTCACAGAGTTCCAGTCTGTATTTGGAATCCATTTATTTCTATAAGGAATAGTTGTGTCACTATTTTCTTTCTTTAAAATGTTCCTTAAAAAATCAACTTGTTTAAATTTAGATTCACTGGAAAACATTAAGGCAACGTAAACCTTCATCTCTTTTTTCTTCCATGGGGTCACAGATAGAGAACTTAATTCAATTTGAGAAACAAAAGTGAATAGAGAAATAAACATCCCAGAGGTGCAGAAAATTACTCAGAAATGTGGAGGCCTCTAAGGTATTCCCTAGTTAAAGAAAATGTAGGAGGAATCAATAAATGAAGATGCCACTTATTTGAATTCTGGGAATACTGCTTATCCCAGCAGAAAGATAGCTCTTGTCAGCTCATTTTAAGGAAGACTTAGGAAGCAATTAATATTTTGAATCAAAAGAGATAGAAACATGTGGAAAGGTCAAATATACAGGAAAATAGCAGGGATTTTTCTAAGGAAAATAACCAGTGCCTTGGATCTGTAGATGAGAGCTTGTAGACTTGCCTGTGGGAGGAGCAGTAAATAAAGTGACAGCTAAAGCTTTTCAGCTTTTCATTGCAAAGGTCTGTCATATATGCTTCCTTTTTCAAATAATTTACTTCCTGCAGAGTCCTAATTTTGACATTAGTTGGAATAGAAGTTTAATAGATATTGGCCCTCTAGCAACTGGACTTCTGTAACCACTGTGTATCATACAGGCTCTTAGCCACTTGCCAGGCAAAGATAAAGGTCCACAGTGTTCAAAAATAATAATAAAAGTGAAAATATTAGGTGTCTGATTTTGTTTCTTACTCAGAAAACTTTAAGTGTATCTTCGGTTTCCGCAATTATGCTTCCGTGTGGCTCAGCATAAGTCTTCTTCAGAAATTAAAGAATTCATGCCAGACCTTTAACCTAGAGACCCTAACAACAACTGAAATTTCAGCTCCCAGTCTTGTTACCAGGTGGCAATATTATATTTCAGTGAGTTATAGTACCAGAATGAGTAACATTTAGAAGGGCAAAGGCATGGGAGTAAGCAAAGTGCTTTCCAGCTTTCTAAAACTTTGTAGCATTTTATCTTGAATAACTAAAGTTGTATGAAACATCATTATTGAGAACCTGTTAGTCCTATTAGTGTGTTTTGAGAAACATTGATGCTAATCTCATGTCACAGGAATGATGTACAAGAATTCATTTCTTCAAAAGAAACTTACTATATAAATAGGCAAGGCCAACAAGGAGTGAACAAACAAAACATGTGGAAGGGTCAGATGACTTACAAGATGGGAGCAGCAACTTTATCATCTCCACATTCAATATCTATTTCTAGTCCCTAAATAGGTCAGAGAAGCATTCATATTGGGAATGAGAGGTGATAGTAGGTGAGACAATTACAAGGTGCAGGTGTTTACTTCGGTGATCTAACAGCTGACCACCTATAATTAAGCAGCCACTTTAGTGCTCTATGTCAGCTCGGTAAGTGTAAATACTTTTAGCTAGTTGTTAGCAGCCTTTACTCTGCAGAAATTGAGCTGCTGCTGACTCAGAAAGTTTCATGGCGACTGGTGAGATGAAAGGAGGTCACAATTGACTAGGAAGTTTGAGAAATGCTACATTAAACTGCATCTTTTCTCAAATATTCTAGTTGTCTTCTGATTTTGCTTCACAAAGTTTGACATTTGTGGTTTGCTTTTGCAGATCATAGGGTCTGTTCATACATTAACTCTGCCTATAATTAGGTGACTGTAGATAGCAAACAGAGAAGAAATTCAGCTTTCTCCTCGGTGGCTAAAATTCAGTCACAGCAATATTTTCCTGCATGGTACCTCAGGTATTCACTGTTAGATGGTTCAACAGCTTTATTTTTAATTTTGTCCTTAAAATCTGTTTTTTTCCCTCTTATTGCTTATAAAAGTCTATGACAGTCATGTGAATACTGGAAATAAGTCTTATGCTTCTATTCTTTACAGAGAATTCATCCTTCTCTGACTATGTATTGGGGTTTAACCCCAGCTGGCAGCCAAGTACCACACAGCTGCTCTCTCACTGCCCCACTCCAATGTATGGGGTGGAGAATCAGGGGAAAAAAATGAAACTCATGGGTTGAGGTCAGAACACTTTAATAATAAAAAAAAGTAAAAAAACCCCCAAAACAACCAAAGAAAAACATACCAACAACAATTGTGATAAAAAGGAGGGAGAACTAAAGCCCAATAAAACCAGCACAAGTGCTCATCACCTGCCAACCAATGCCCAGCCCATCCCCAAGGCGTGATTGGCCCCTCAGGGGTCACTTTGTCCAGTTTACATCCTCAGCAGGATGTTCTATGCTATGGAACATCCTTTTACTAGTCTGGGACAGCTGTCCTGGCCATGTTCCCAACTAGCATTTTGTGCAGCTCTTCATTAAGAGAACCTGAGAGACTGCAACAACTAAAACATCAGTGTGTTACCAGCATTATTCTCATACTTCATCCAAAACACATCCCTGTACCAGCTGCTAAGAAGAAAATGAACTCTCTCCCAGCTGAAACCAAAAGAGAATCCAGCCTCTTATGCTCAATTTCTCCGAGCCAGCTATTCAGGAAAAGCTTTGACATGTAGTTCGAAAAGTATTGTTAGGAGGAAATCTTTTAGTGCTGTATCAGTACACTTCCTCCATAGTCCCCTTCCTGGTTCCCTGCATTACAAGTTTTTCTAGAAGATTTTGGCTTGACTCACTGTCTATGATTTTGTAAGATCTCCTGAAGTGGAATACAAGTGAATGTTGTGTCTTCTGATGTGTTGGTATATAACCTCAAGGGAGCAAAAAAACTGCAGTTTAGTTGAGCCTCTGTAGCAGTTGGCTCTCTCGTTCTTTGTAGGGAACTCTAGAATGAAAAAGGCAGCCAGTCATGCATGTTATAATTTACATCTGATTGATGAAAGGTTTAGATTCACAGGAACAATTTGCACTGGGGCTCCTGTGGGCATAAAACTGAAATATTTTGCCACTGCTATCCAGCATTAAGTTTTCTCTTGATCAGTCTCATATCCTTCCATGACAAGTTCATTCTTGGAATTAACACTTGAAGTTATATGTTTAGATGATGTAGTCTTTTTTCCTGTATTCAGCAACCAATTTAAGTTATAGCTGAAAACACTGCCTAATGAACAGATAAATACATTTTCATGGGGAGAAACACATCGTACAGTATTCGTTATGCTTTCAAACTCAGTTTAAAGTTCATTTCTATAATAACCAAATATCTGCACATTATTCACTAAGATTTTCAGAAAAAACACAGCGTCTAAGCAAAGTGCCAGCATCAAATAAAAACTTTTGGAAATCTCAAAAACTACAGGAACTTCGTACTTGTTAATGAAATAGAATCAGGCCAATGAGGTAGTGTCAGTCAGTTCTCAAACACACATGCTAAATTAAATACTATCAAACTTACTATTATGTAAAAACCATGGTTTAAATTGCTATTACACCCCAAATATAGCTCCTGTGGCCCAGGGGGTAACTGCAACCACTACTAGGAAGATTTTATTCTGGCCAGGCATGTGCCACACTGAAGCTACACAACTAGAAAATCCTTGAAACTGAACAATTAAGGATAGTTGAGTTTATTTTTTTGTTCTTTTCCTAAACTTTACTGGTTTTGAAATATTAGGATGCAGTGACGGAAAAAAGTAAATTAATCGATGCGGTGTAAGAATAATCATAGTGTTTTTTGCAAAGTCATAAAATATTTTTTTCACTTAAATGTGCCTTCAAAATGAAACACCAGAAAATGTGTATTTCCAAACTAGCTAAACATGTAAATATATAAATTTGCTTTAAAACTCATTAATGGGCATTTGTTTACATATTTTTATCTCAATTATTGATGCCCACAGGACCCATGAAATCAATTTTTCACTAAGTAGTGTTCAAAATATAATTACTCTTATGGGTAGGTCTATGAACAACAGTGTCATTTACACTATCGTTCACTAATTGCACTTCTAAGCCGTTATAATGAATTATACTTGTACATTCTTTACACAGATCAGTTAATGCTAATCATTTCTATCACATATATCACTTAGAGGACATCCATCTATAACAGCCTTTTCATTTACAGCCTCTTTCCCTTTTAATTTTCTTGCATTGTAAGAAAAGGCAGTAAATGAATGGTGTGTGCTCACATAACCAGTTAGCCTTGTAAACTTAGCAATAAAAGTTGAGGTTTGAAAATTAGATGTGTTTTGCTATTTTTAAATATATCTAAGATGGTAATTATTAGGTTTGTGAATTTGTGAAATTGTGAAATGTGCAATTCTGGGACACCATTTCAGGAATTATTTGCCATGGAAAAGAACAGAAATAAACAGTACTAGTATGAAACTTGATGTATTTATGAATGGACTGTATAGAACAGGTTTCTTTAAATGCTGAGAGACCAGATTATTTAACCCAGATGCTTTTTGAGCCTTATTATTTGTGCTTTAACAAGACAGAACAGTATGTACTATGAAGCAAGGAGCTGAGTGCTCTTGTGTAACAAGTCTCCACACTGCATTTCTACATGCAGCAGTAAAAACATTCCTTTACAGGACGAGAGATACTAAAATAACGATCTTGTACTTGCATGAAATCCTTCTGACTAGTTTGACAAGGAAAGTGTAATTTCTTAAGATGTGGGAAACTTTGCTGGGGATTGAGGTACAAGAAGCCCAGAGTCCTTGAGTGTGAAAAAGAGCTGCCACCTCTTCTCTCTCTGTTATCATCACAGAATATTAAGACAATGTTTCACTATTGCCTTACAGAATTTCTAAGAAGTTGTGGCAACACCTATAGCAAGGATCTTAAAAACGCAATATGCATGAAAAATTAATTCATGTTAGAATGTGTATCTAGTATAAACAATAAGCACTAACTGTTATCACAATTTTTGTGGTTGGAATCCTCACAAAATGACCATGATACCTAAGCTGCTAGTGTCTTTCTCGCATTTGATTCTAAGTGTTAGTAGCGAAATGAAACTATGTATGACAATGTCAGAAATATGAAACAAGTAGTCTCTTTTTTAAGATTTTAAATGTGAAGGGAAACACCAAGAAATATAAAATTTGGTTTTCAACATCAAAATTGCAGCTTACTATGAAAGAACAATTAATGATTAACCAAAAAGACCTATGGTTTAAAAACATGCTTTGAAAGGATGTGGGAAATTCTTTTTTAAAAAAGTGTAGTACGATAAAATGGAATACAATGGAGTTTTCTAGTGTCTGAGTAGGATACCTTCCTCAAGAGAAGTCACATTCCTCTCCAGCTCAGTAACTGAACCATTTTTTTTTTTTCAGCTGGAAAGAAAAGGGACAATAGTATTCAAAAATTCTTTTATTTTGTGTGTACTTAATACCTCTAGTGGGTGGTTCCTCATAGACATTCCAAAGACAAGTTTTTAATGGTGCAGATTCGTTAACCAGTTTACTACATCAATTTTATCTGTAGTTGCTGACATGCATTCAGAAGATTTTGGCATTTTAGTGTATGACTTTTGGAGTCTATTGAGTAAAGCTCATCATCATGCTGGCAAGCCCACATTCTCTCCAGTTCATGTGGAGAAGTATAAGAGAATAATTATTGAAAAAGTCTGATAACTGGTGAATTTCCTAGCCATAAATAGAAGATAAAGGGAAGGAAAATGAGAAAGCTACCTTTGCACAGTAGGGGAGGAAATGGCTATGTAAATGGACCATGAACTGCACCTGAGAGATGAAGGAAAGAAGCTCTACAGCAGACTAATTGCTGAAGGGAACCTGGGTGAAAGAGGTACTGCAAATCCCCTCCAAAACCAAAAACAGTCAGATTCTTGCAGCTGAACTCTGCTTGTCAACGAGAATAGAGTGCCCTGGAAAAAAATCCCAAAGAAGAGCTTTTCCGTGAACTATCTGCCAGCTGCCAAACTATGAAATGTGGGTCTTATTATACATTATAAATCAATTTTATGGGAGCAAGGAAAAAAATCCACCATTATTTTTTATATCAGGAGAAATCTATAAAACATTGAATTCTTAGGATTTATACTACAGTTTTGTCCTTGTACTGATGACTTTTTTTTTTAGGTGTTAGGTATAGAGATTTTCCTCAATATTAACATCTTGAATCAAGTATTCTGATAGAGATATCTCAGTCAAACTATTCCAGTGTTTTGTGAGTTTAAACTGTATGGGACTGCATTCCCCTGGAATGAGGGGCAAAACATTCTGGTCATATGTACACTGCACTTCTCTTTGTTTCTCTACTCCAGAGTTTGTAGCCACCAAACATGGAGTATTATCAGAATGGATACAAAAAGGATACAGAACATTCCTGGGGTCCTTTGTCATCTGAACCCAGCATGTAAGTCCAAAACAAAACTAAGTTTTATTCTAAAATTAGGTCATGGACTAAATGAAAGTAAGAGATAACAGTGAAATTATGAAATGAGTGAAGAGGTAACAGACAGTGCTTTAGCTACAGACATACATTTCCATAGAAGATGACTTATCTTCTGCTCTAGAAGAGCAGATCCATGCACTGTTTGGTGCAGATCCATGGCTGTGAAAAGTCCTCCTATGCCCATCTGTCTTCTGTTTCTGTTATCCACTGATAATCTGCACGAAGCCTCTGAAGGACCTACTGTCAGAGCAGGCAGCATGCACCATATTAGTTTCAGACTATACTTTCAGGTACACTGTGGGAAGGCAGACAACTTTGTTCAGTGGAGCAGCTCTAAAAGCAGCCTTACTAAATAGTTATAGTCTTTCACCCAGAGCTTCAGTACTGTAACTTATTTTCTCTGTAGTTCATAGGTCTAGTTATCAGGAAATAATCCCAAGAGTGGTCAAAATATGTTGTATCAAAAGTATATCTAGTACAGCACCTTGTCTGTTACACAGATGGGTGGTGGAT
Source organism: Polioptila caerulea (assembly GCA_013397295.1). Classification (NCBI taxonomy): domain Eukaryota; kingdom Metazoa; phylum Chordata; class Aves; order Passeriformes; family Certhiidae; genus Polioptila; species Polioptila caerulea. The sequence continues at coordinate 92,365 of VYXF01006042.1, read as the reverse complement.
ACTTAAGGAAGACGACAAGAATATACAGGATTGCTTTCACTCCAGCATTTTCAGCAATCAGTGCTTTAGGGCTTACAAAAGTGAGAGGCTGCAGTTGGACTGCTGTGTTTAATAACTGCTGATGTACCTATTCTCTGTTACCTAGTCTGGTCCTTCTCAGAAATCACTTATGCTGCTAGAGATTCAGAAAGAAAATCTGCAGCTCCACAGCATATTATGTGCTGTAAAAAAAGTAATACTTCTTTTTTAAAAAAATCTATTGTGTGATGATGTCACTGAGTGTTTGTAATTTTAGTTCTATGAGACATAATGACTTATTCCAACCTCCTCTTTTTCCCCTGTTTATGACTTTGAATTTCTATTGTATGGCCACTAAGTCATGCTGTCTGTCTCACATCCTATCTGCTAAGCTTTTTCTCTTATAAAGCACTACCATGCTTCTGACTATTTTTCTGCTTTTTCTGCTTTTCTACTGCTATTTTATTTTTTTCTTAAAAAAAAGGCAGATGAGAGTTATGTGCTGTATTTAGTAGAGATGTTTCTTGAATAGTGCACAGTGTTATCGTTTTTTTACTGTAGATTTCTTTTATTTTTCAACCTTGTCCGTGACCACTTCTGATCTGTTCATGTCACTGCCTGACTAGCTTAGTGGATGAAGGGAGAACAATTGATGTTTATCTTTAGTAAGGCTTTTGCAATTGTCTCTACATAGCCAAGCTGTCAAAGTGCAGGTCAGTTTAGTTGAGAGGCACAGAGAATTGTGATCAGTGGCAGAAAGTCCATCTGGAAGCAAGTCATTAATAATGTACTTTGTGGTGTCCACCTGGGGTTAATAGCAGGGCCAATACTGCCCGACACTTTTATTAGTGACCTGGATGATGGGGCAGAGTGTACCTTCAGCAAGTCTGCAGAGGATATGAAACTGAGTGGTGTGCAGAAGACAGGCTGGAGAAATGGAGCTGAGGTGAACTTCATGAAGGTTTACAAAGGGAAATGCCAAATCCTGCCCCTGGGAACAAGAGCCCGAGGCACCAGCGCACACTAGGGGCTGGCCTGCTGGAAAGCTGCTCAGCAGGGAAGGACAGTAGTGCCATGGTGGACAGCCAGCTCATCAAGGACAAGAAAAGCATTATCACAGCAAAGAAGGCCAATAACAGAATCACAGAATCATTAAGGTTGCAAAAGACCTCCAAGATGGTAGAGTCCAGCCTTTGACCAATCACCACCTTGTCAACTAAACCACAGCACTAAGAACATCCTGGGCTGCCTTAGGGAGGCCATTACCAGAAAGATGGGAGAGGGGTTCTTTGCTGTCTGCTCATCACCGGTGAGATACATCTGGACTGCTTGGTCCAGTTCTGGATGATTAAGGAACTGGAGCACCTTTCATGGCACTTAGAAAGGCTAAAAGGTTGTTTGTTTGACCTCAAGAAGAGAACATAAACAGTTTTGTGATTCTGTGAGTTGTCTGCAATGTCTTCAAAATCTTTCCTGAGTGGCAACCAGGAAGTTATTTTGACTATTCGACCTGCATTCTTCATATCCAGTGCTTTGAAATCCATCTGCAGTTTTATCTGCTGGTCACTCAATGAATCAGTGGGTCACACCCTGTTGCCAGGTGGCTGGGTTGACAGGATAAAAAGAAACTTTGTAGGAAATTGCCAGAGGATCCTGGTGGACAGGTTGAATATGAGTCACCATGGTACCCTCACAGCAATGAAGGTCTGTTGCATAGTGCAAAGGTGGAGGAAAGTGTTTTTTTCTTTCTGTTCAGCACTTTTGCTGCTGCTCTAGCCAATTTTATGCTCTGCTAAAGGGCACTTGACATGGAAGGTACAGCTGGGACAGGTGAGCTTATTTGGCCTTAAGGAAAGAAGGCCCTGGGAGGACCTTGCTACTGGCTTGAGCTACAAGTGGGGTATTACTGAGTGTACAGAGCCAGAAACTTCTCAGAGGTACACAGTGAAAAGATCAGAGCTATGAAAATGAAAATTCCAATAAGGCTGTGAAAAGTTGTTTTGTTTTGTTTTGTTCCATCAAGTGTAATCAAATGCTGCAACAGGCTGCAAAGGAATTTTGTAATTGTCATTCTTGGAGATATTCAAAATTCAGCCATACATGGCCATGGCCCACCTGATCTGACTTCAAAATAGTGCAGCTTTAAGTGGGAATAGATGACCTTTCATTCTGAATTCTTTTGAAATTCTGTACTCTATCTGTATCTATTTCTAGACAGAAATAGATACAATATGTGAAATAACATTGGGTTGTCACATTGCTTTTTCACCTCAATATTTACCCCATTTTTAAGATTAGTTTAAGAGAGCCTGTCTTCAGTCGGAATATTTTTTGCTGTCTTTTAATCAATAATGAATTCTTAAAGTATCTTCTATTTTATCCCCCAATTTTTGCAGTTTGATTTTAAATCCTTTGGTGAGGAACATCTATCCAGGAGATCAACCATGTCATACATCTCAAAATCCTCTAAAAGATTTATGAAGAACCCATTTACAAAAAGGCTGTTTTCTGGTGCTCCTTGTGTTTACTAACATATGCATAATTTTAATTTGTAACAGTTTGTTTGATAAAGAAGTCAGAATTTCTAGTCTATAGCTCACAGATCACCTCTGGACACATTTTAATGAATTGCCATTATTAAATGCCATCTCCGTTTCCCTTGTACAACAGCAGATTTAAACAATCATTTGAAGAACACTGGTAATATACCAGCAATTTTATGTGTGAATTCTTTTAAAAATATATGTGGTTACTCCTGAGTAACCACAAAAAATGGTGAGTTTTTGCTACCCAACTAACCAATTTGTTCAAAATACCTCTTACTTTCTCTCAATTTGAGATAATATTTTAGACTTTTCCCTGTCAAAGAATTGCTCTGATAAAGAACTTTCTTCTTGATTCTCTAGGGAACATGAGATGCTGTATTCATGGGGTGAATGCTTATCTTGCTGAAGTAAATCCAAGTTTTAATTTTAGAAATATAGAGTTCAGCCTTGGTATATATCCACTGACAAACACTGCCTGTTTGTCCTTGGAATCCTTGTTTGTTTACATTCAAGCCAGTTATGTCTAAATAAGGATACAGCAAAACAGGAGGGATTTTTTTTTTTTTTTCAAATATGTTGTTTAAGATATGTAAGTAAAATCCAATAATTAAAAGAATGCTGTTAGGTATTTAAATGGTGGTGATTTATGTAACAGGTCTGCCCCTGACATAAACTGACTGTGAGGAGTCAAAGCTACTGTAAAAACCAGTGAGGACTGGGATGTTCTGCATATATTTTATACTTTAAGACCACTAAAACTGTTGAAAAAACAAAGCCAGTCTATTTAGTGAGTGAAGTATTTAAGAAAGAAAGAATAATATAATCAGAATCTAAATTAAGCCTAAATTTTGCATTGTGCCTTTTATGCACAGTTATTATCAAAAAGCAAGCTGTGTAAAATATGGAAACAAGTTAGTAATATACCAGCAAATAGCCTACAAAATAAAATCAGTAATTATAGGATGTACTTCAAAATAGAAAATAGGGTTATTTTAAAGTAATACTTGACACTGAATATTTGTAAGACCATGCGAAATAGAAGATTAGTCAAGAGGAATTCTAGTAAATCAGCTTATTATAAAAGACAAAGGAAAGAGTTTGCTTGGAAATGGGGAAGAAATATTCATATGTGCAAGAATTCTATTGCAAGAAAGCACAGGAATCAGGAGATCTAGATAAGCTGTGCATCATTCAGCATGGAGGCTAGTACAGAAAGAAAGGATCATCAATTTAAGCACATAGGGAAAATGTTAGGGTTTGTATTTGGTTTTGCCTTGTTTGTCTCAATCCAGTACTCCACCATCTCCTTCCCAAACTGCATACCATTAGCAATTCTGTATTCTAATCTCTCCCTTGCTGCTTAAAATTATCACTCCTTTATTTCAAATATGGCTTCTTATCCTCTGCTCTGCTAACTGGCTTTATTACCCTCGACCCCTTCTTGCCTCTACTGCAGGCAGCTTGACATTTTTACATCAGCTAATCCTCATTTTTCGCACCCTTCCCTTCTCCTCCCCCACCCTGATTTTGCTTCTTTTTCCTCTTTTGGTGTATTCAGAGCTGCACAGAGCTTTTCAGCAGATATTCAAACCCCTGGAGAAATTCAAAGAGATAGAAACACAGCACAAGAACTAGGGGTGTTTTCTTCTGGACTGCCTAAAGCATAAGGTAACATTCAGAATGAGGTCACCGTACCATGATCTCATTTTGAATTGGATTTGCTTATGAAGCAGAGGAAGCCTGGTAGGGAGAGCATATTGTTTTGGTAGCTAATATTACATCAACAAACTGTGAAAAAAAGTTAAGCATTTACTTGCATTTCCTAATTTATAAATTCATGTGTCAGGAGTTTAAAAGAATTCTGAGAAGATAATAAAACAATGGCCTAAATTAGGCATGAACACTAGCTTAAGCTAGGCATGGACTGGACTTAGAGCAGTCAAGTGTACAAGGCACACATGTATAGAGGTGCCAAAACAAAATGAAATGTTTGAGAAAAGTATTTTGCAGGATAACTGAAAAGAATAACAATGCTTTTTGTGCTAAGCAGAGCAAGAAGGAATTGGCAGGAGAAAGCATGGCATGAGTGGGTACCTCCGAAACTTCCCTGCATGGAAGTAGCCAACAGGCTACTTAGCAAGAATGTGGCATTTTGGTATTTTCCCTGATTTCTCTTTGTTGCTTCTTTGACAAATAAATGTATATTCTGTCCTGTGAAAAAGACAGAAATAGGTATTCCATGTCACAAAGAGCCTATATAATGTAAAGAACAGGAAAACTGAAAAGATCTACATGCTGTCAATTAAATTTGAAAATATCATCATAATTCTGCCCATCAGTAGTATTTTAACATAGGGTACTTCACAGGACTTCACAGTGATTTGAAGGATAAGTTAAACAGCCATTGTATTGACTTTGAAACCAGTAGTGTAAAACAAGGCAGGTTGTGAAATAAAATGTGTGTAGGAGCAACAGAATTGTGGCAAAATGTGGATGAACTTTGTTGGTAACTGAACTGGTGAGTGAAAGGAATTAAAAATCACACAGAGAGAGAAAGAAATGCAAGTTTAGAGAGAAAAAGCACCCTACTGAGCTTTAGATATAGAGCAAAATTTTCAATAAACCTTTAGAGAGGCTGGGTGATCCTCGGCTTCAAAAAAAAGCCCTGCAGAGGGAAGACTCTTGACCATAAAAATATTTGTTCCTGTGATTAAACATCATAATCATAAATCCAGAGGAAGAGGCAGAGATAGGCTGAGATTCATGGGTTTTTGTGAGAACACTTTTGCAAATATCTTACCATTATTTTTGAAGAGAATATATAATTTCTGTTGACTCTATCAGTTCTAAGCATGCCAAGTTTTGGAATGTGTATTTTTGAACCTTAAAAATAAAATATATTGATTAGGTTTTCTAATTATTTTATTGCATTAGAATTTTATCTTACATACGTATTTTAAACTAAGTCTTTCTGTGTCATAAATTATTTCAATCTTAAAAAAAATATACTTTATGAAATTTTTCCTTTGTGATTAAAAGCTATATTATTGCTATAAAGAAAATTATTTTGTGTAGCCATGCAGGGTGCAAAAAAAGATCCAGCAAAACTCCTTTCTGCCTGAAATCAATAATAAAATAAGTTCATTTCATACAAACACACATCTAAAGCTTTCATGACAGTCTAAAAAATCTAAAAATGCCTGCAGAGGATATGAGTTTATTGAATTTTCTTACTTTACTGTTTCATAGACTCTACCTTAACCAGATAGTATAATCTGATTGTATCAACCTAGAAGTATATAGGATTTTATTTTAATGTTAAAAAGGTCAATAGCTTTGGAACTTAAATTCTTTCTGTCTTCTATACTGCACGAGAATCTCAGCACTGAAGTATTACCAGATAACTTTAATAAAAAGAGGTTGGATTTTATAAACTAAAATTTACTTATTCATTTCCTATATATACAGTTAAATTCTTTAGATGAATGATTTCTAAGTATGTGGCAAAGCAATATATACTTTATTGAATGATGAAGGAAATTTATATTAATTCGGTTGATATAGAAATAAAATTTCTTCCAAAGCATTTTTGCTGTATAACTGTTATAGAATATTACATCTTTTTATCACCTCAGATGATATTCCAACATTTTAGTGCTCTATTCCAGCTCTGAAAATGTTTTAGTCTTACCAAAGACATGTTCTGCGAAGTTCTGCATTGAAGCACTTTTGGTTTGGAATTTGAGTTAGATTTTAAAATTTGGTGACAGATATGCTATTTGCTGAGCCATGCCGAGGCTTTCAGTTGGTCTGCAGAATAGATTCATTTTGAAAGATTTATTTAGACTGCCATGAAGCTTCTGAAAATCTGGATCACATTAGACATAAAGGCTTAGGCATTTTCAGCACCATAGAAGAAGTTTGCAATCATTTTCTATAGTACAAATGGGCTTATTTAGCACTCCTGTTATGGAAAAGATTCTACAATAATAATACTACTATTATAATACCATTTCTGTAATAATAGCACTTCTGTTATAAAACACCATTATTATAGAAATGCTATTATAAGACAAGCTCTGTTATTTAGAATTGCTTCTGCAATAAAAGTGCTAAAAAGTCTGCTTGTATTACAGAAAATTATTGCAAATTTTTCTTGCCTGGCAGTGAAATTTTTCATTCTGAATCTTGTCTGTCGCTGCTGGAAAGCCATTCTCATGTGTACTCTGAAACCTCTGTGAGTTACTCAACACTGTGTATTTAAAATAGGGAATTACTGAATAGGCAAATGGAAAAAAGGCCGGTCATCATTTATGCCACCTTCCATGTTCCTAATCTGCTGCTCACTTTTTGTCATAGACCACAACTCTTATGTGGAAGGTGTATGCAGGCTCATAGTGCAGGTTTTACCACTATGCATAAGGTAGAAGAGATGACATTAAAAATATATGGAGAAAAGGAGCAAACTCTTTTGTTTCATCTTGGTAATTTTTCCAATTTTGAGCACAGTTCAAAAGAAACAGCTTCCAGTTTTCCCATCTGACTTTGTGCCATACTCTTATGCTCCTAATATTCAACAGGAGGTTGATTCAACAGGAGTAAAATTCAGTCCACGGAGAAAGACACTTTGAACCAATCAAACCATTAGGGTCAGAGATCCTTAATGAGTACTCTGCCCAAGTACCAGCCTGGTCCGATCATCATCCTCCATTTACAACCCACCACCAGTGGGTACATTCCAAAGCTATAATGAATGTCTGTCTTTTGGGAGGAAGAGAACAAAAGGATGAGCAAAAGGAACACAAGGAATCCTCTGATTCCCCCATATCTTGGGTTTTCTTTTAAAAAGTTTATTTTCTACTAGTGTAGCTTTTCTAATGCACTCCCCACTTCCTTCATGTGCAACCACCAATCCACCAATGTTCCCTCACACACAGCAGAAATTCTCATGGGTAAGGCATTTTAGAAAAAGATTAGGACAAATTTCTGGCTTCAGGCCTCAGACAGTCTTTGCTTCATGCCTTAATTTTGGTGTGAATGAGTTACCTGTAATTATTTTGAAAATGCTTGGGTCACAGTGTGGAATTTGTGGTAAGGACACAAAAGAGTTCCTAGAAATTTCTTTCGTGTTTGCATGCACTCTGACACAAGAAGTCTCTTGTTTAAGTCTTTACCATGCCTGTGCAAAATTCCAAATACATTACCTCTGTTTCATCTCCGGACAGGGTCATCTAGAAGGTAAATATTCAACATGAAGTCTACAGAAGTGCATCAGTCTTATGCCAGAAGAGGATCCACCTTCTAGGTTTCTGATTTTTGTCATAGCTGGTTTCTGCTGAAAACAATGAGTCTCAAAACTTGAATTATTCCTTCTTTTTTTTTTTTCTTTTTCTTTCAGTTTACAGTTCCTGTACCAAGGAAATGTAATTTCAGTAATCTTTCCTCTACCCATAATTTCAGTGTAATAGTACTTTTAAAAAACATGCAAATCTAGTCTTGAGTTTTGCCTTGCAGTTTTCCAAGAATGTCATTTGGGCATGAATTGGAGCCATTAGATAGCAACAATATGACTATTACTGTGCTAAAACTTCTCCAGTATCATAAGGAGAATATTAAGTCTTTCTCATTTAAAATTCGTCCTCACTCTCCATCACTAATTATATATTTTAAAATTGTACCATGAGTGTCAACAGACTAGAATTTTCTGTTTCATTTTTTAAAAATTAGTTTTGTTATTTAGTGGAAGAAAAAAGAGCTAGTGATTTTTGATGCTCTTTTGTACTCCTGTAAGTTGCTAAAGGCTTTGTTTTTACAATGCTAAATACATTACTTAGTCCATAGAGTTTATTAGTGCCTTTGGGTACCATATTTTCTTGAAAATAGCATACACTTTTGTGCTTATTTGTATCTCCTAATGCTTAAGTGCTTGTGCTCTCTTTCGTGTGTTATTTTTCAGTTGATACTTACCAGTACTTGTATTGGGTAACATCTGCTGTTTTGGTTCTTCATTGCAATAGCTCCCTTAAGACTTTTAGTACAAAAAGTGAGTTTGTTGTTAGCAGCTACAGTACTACAAAGACATTCTTGTGGTAGCAGTGGAATGGTATCTTTTTCTTGGTAGATCCAAGAAAAAGGCTCTTTCAAATAACAATTTGCTCAAAAAGTTGAGTTTTTGGTAAGCTAAATTATTTCCATTTTAAAAGGAAGAATAAGCCCCATAGCCTCAGGTGAAAAAAAAACAAACATGAGCAGTTAAAAAAAAAAAAAAATCAGGTAGTTTTGAAATCTGTGCAGTGGAAATGTTGGCTACTTCTGGTATTTAAAAACAAAGGACTTATATTTTCTATTTCAAGCATACACTTTTCATTTAAAATGAAGCATAAACAAAAGAGCTAGACAACCCCAGAGCAAAACACTTATTTTCAGCCTTAAGAAAATTTGAATATTTTGAGTTTTGTATTTTTCTGGAAAAATAAGATAGATTGGTGTAAGGACTTAAAGAATGCAGTTGCATGTCTCAAAACACTGTCCCCATAAGATAAGCTGCCAAAATAGAACTTGAGATAAGTGCAGACAACAGCAGGAAGATAATTCCAGGTCTGGTGAGGCAGGTCTGGGTAACACATCCAGACAAAATTCCGCCATGGAATGTGGGACAGGCAGTGAGTGCTTATGCACAGGCCAGGCCACGTTATGGGGACAGCACCTCCACCCTGTGGGTACCCAGGACTAGACAGTACAGAAGTGGCACCTCCAGAAAAGCTGCTCTGGGACCCTGCCCCACTGAAGGCCAGGGTGAAGAAGGACCAGGGGGACACTGCAGGAATCCACATGGGATGATATCTATTGCTTAGTTTCTCTCTCTCTCGCTCTCACTCTCTTTCTCTCTCTTCCACCCCTCTTCTCTCCTCCTATTTCTTTCTATCTCTCTAGCTCACATTTACTCTTAAGTAAAATCTGTGCTATTGACTTCAGCACATAGTCTTGTTTGTACCTCAGTTCAGGGAGAATCATCCATTATAAGTGGATCATACCAATTGATCAGAATAAAGTTTTCCATTATTGTTTGTTTATCTATTGATTCTAATACAAATTAAATAAGCCCTTTCTTTCTGACTACACCAAGTGAAGCCCTGGTTATGACTGTCCCTGACATACAGTATCTGTATGGCACTATGACCACGTCCTTGTAGTTCTCAAGTGTAAAAATTAAAGTGTTTTTTGTTTTCATCCTTCATTCATTTTCTAAGTTATTGTACCACACCCAAGAAGTTCAGGCACTTCTGTACTAGAGGGTGCACTCCTCCAACACCTAAGCCTCAGGATGTTTCAGAGAGATTTCCTCTCAGAACAGCTTAACTCTGGAAGTGCCTGCATTCTACTGGTCAGGTTATGCCTCCTTAAGGTTTATTTACTTCTCATGATAACTTTGGCAGGTCAAACACTTGACATAAATTTCCAGATTCTCTACTTTACCATGAATAGCAAGGTAGATAGACATTTCTTTACTAAAGTTTATGAGGACTCATTACTAAACCTGCAAGATCTCTGCTGGATTAGGTCTTATAGGTGTGTCCAAAACACAAACATGAAAAGAGAGCAACAATTGCCTGCTTCTACTCAAAAGAATGGTAGTAGCCATGGTGTTGCATCTGTGGGGTTTTCTGCTTTTGCAGAAATGTCCCCGAGATGTTAAAAGTCCTTTTCCTTGCCCGAGATGAAAAAAAGACATAAAATCTTTGGTCTTCATGGTTTTGGGTTTTTTTATTGTTTATTTTACCTTATCTAAAACATTGTTCTCTCTGTCCTGCCAAGGTCTCCACAGCACAACAGTCCGAGGTGATTCCTCCGCCCAAAGGGCGGTGGTTATCTTTTATACTAAAAACTACGTGTACCTTATTTACAACTATTTTCCAATACCTATCACCTATGTTAGACAGTGTGTATTCTCTCTAAACCAATCACCAGGGCCACCATCACAGCAGAATCATGGAGGAGATGAAGAAGAAGGAAGAAGCCTAAAAGCCATGTGGTTCCTCCATCTTGGCTTCACCCACCCCCATGTACTAAACCCAAAATCTACTTTTTCACCCTGTGACAATCTTATTATTACTCTATTTAAATTTGTGAGACTTGTATTTTTTCTTTCAAAGCTAGTAGACGTTCCCAAGGACTAAAATCCAAACTGCAGGTGTCTTGGGCTTGGTGCCAGGGCTTCTGAGCCCTCTGGGCCCCCTGCACAGGTCTCTGAGCCCCCAGGGCAGTCAAGGACAAGCCCTGAGTTCCCACAGCTATCCACCTTTTTCATGACAGCCTAGTAACTTCAACTTGCATACAAGAAACAGATCTATTTTTTTCCCTTTCCCACTGACAAGTTTAAAACTGAAACATTTTACCTCACAGGAGGGTATCTGGCTTAACAGGCTGCTTGGCAGGTTGGGTGATACCATGCTCCACCTTCACACAGCATTTTAAACCTGAGCACAAATGATGCACTAACACAACCAGGGAGTTCTAAACTTAGGTTTGTCTGTTGCCTGTCCCATTTGGTCTCCTTCTTAAGCAACTAAGACACCAGAAACTTTTGATAAATATTTCACCAACCCACCTATCTTTATGGCTACTGGCACCTAGTTTGGTGTAGAAATAGGTTCTTAAAGTGAGAAGAAACACGGAGGATTTAAAAAAAGAGATAAATAAGACTTCTCTTTCGAAAAGTAATTTTTTTTAGGGAAGCTGAGCTATTACAAACAACTTTGGTAGATGACAGAATGTATAATTTTATCTTGCCTCTGCTGTGTTAAAGGAAAACTAAGCCATTACATTGGATAAGCATAAAAACAAGACTGTATCTTGTTTTCAAAAGAAGCCAGTCAAGTCATTTGGTGCTGATGATCATGGAGTATTGACAGGATCAGGTATCCAAATTTCAACCTACCCACTGTTTTAGTATAATTTTTAGAGAGATTGTGTAGCCCAGCATCTAGTTCAAGAGAGGGACAATTATTAACCTAGTGCCAGAATAGGAAGATCCTCAGAGGAGTAAAATCAAGCAGCCCAGGAAGAGAACAAGCAGGTAACTGTCCTGATAACCATGACACAGGGGAATTTCATTAATGAGTCTACCTTTTCACAATGTCATCCCCATCATTCAGTTTGTTCTGTAGGGGCCCTGATAATTAATGGCAGCCTTTATCTAGTGCTCTGCACAAGAAGAATTGTGTAGTCTCTTGCCTTACTGAGGTTACAGGGGTGTTTCTTTGGCTCTTAAACAAGCAAAGGAGCTGCTGCTGACTTTTCCACAAGAAAGTAAATTTTGGCTAGGGATGCTTAACTCTTTTAAGAAACCATAATTTTCTTGTTATTGTTAAGATAACAGAATCTGAAGGGAATGGGTGGACTTAACGAGGCTTTAATTAAATCTGCTCATGTTCCTTGGATCCAGATTGTTCTACAATAGCCTTTTAAAGATCATCACTCTGGTCATACACTTCACCGCAAACTGTTGCAAGTCCTCCCTAGTAAACTGTGGCCCAGTGTTAAACTCTGTATGAGATATTCTACGTCTAGCAAAAATACATTTTCATATTCACCTGTTCAACTACAATAGAATCTAGTAATGCTATCTCAGGAAAATTTAAATCATAGTCTAGAATTAATACTTGCATCTTCCTAGTCAGTTTAAGTAAATCAAGGACTACTTTGCGCCAGGGGACAATTTATTCTGTCCCAGCCTATAGGTTTCTTTGGACTGTCAGAGCCTGTATTTTTGCACATATGACAAAGCCTGGATAAATTCTGCAATGGTTCTATTCAGGAGCAATATCAAACATGTCTAGTCTGTCTCTGGGATTTTTCAATCCTTTGATTTATCTTTCAGTTATCTGTTTTCAAATATTTTTTCAGTAACATTGCAAACTCCTCATTTTGATAATTTGAAGTTCCTGTATGAATTCAGGCCTTGATTTTATTTTGGGGCTTGGAAAGGTTCTGTACTGTACTGTACTGGGCTGTACTACTAATAATCATCCTGAATAATAATAGTCATCCTGAACTGCTGTAACCTACACTTTTTTTGTAATGCAACAGTTTTAAAAATCAGTTTGATAGTAACTCAAGGTTTGAATTTTATTCCAATTAAGTTTTATCAAATGCTCTAGAAAATATTCATGCAGTGACCAAGTTCTCTCAGCTTGTAGTTAGTTTGCAAATCATCAGTTTTTAATTTAAAAATAGTAGCCATACTTTCAGGGTGGTGCTTTGTTAAGCTGATCTTGGGTCTGTACTGCATTGTTTACAGTTGAAACTGATCTTCTGTAAATAAAGACATGAATCTTTTTGTCATGGGCTAAACACAAATCCAATTTCTTTGCATTGGACTAAGCTTTTGTCAGTGGCCATAGTGAGTAAAGTGCTGATTTACAATTCTGAACATATTGCTTTATGAGAATTTTGCCAGTTCACTCCTTTGACCAATTTGTAATCAGCTTATTTTGCACTTCAATACTGAGTTTCCTTGGGTCTGCACCTCTGCACAGTAGTGAGTTTAAGATTTTAGTTCAATAACCTGGTCTTCTATTAAAAAAATAGAATAAATGAAATGAAACAATAATGCCTGGGACCTTTTAGTATTTAAATTTAAAGGGAAAAAACCACCCTCCTTTGTTTTTCCAAAGAGTGCTTGCAGCCTGTTCTTATAGTTAATTTGGTTCCTTCTGCCTAGGTCAAGCTTTTATAGGAACCTAAACAGTGGACTCCTTAGATTTTCAGCCACCCTGTTCTTCAGAGCTTCTCAACACCTAAGAAGTCTTCAAACTTGCCTGTGTTTTGACTCCTTGACCCTTCGATAATGTCATGCTTTTGATGAAGAGGAGGCTTTGTATCTGCAAATTACTGCTGCCATTCTTTTCTTTAGCAGTTTACTGTCTACCTTCACCTCTGTTTTGCAGATATTTTTAATTCTATTTTATTACCTCTTGCTTTTGTTTTCTTTTCTTTTAATGCTGGTAACACTGCCTTTGACATCCCATTGACTCAGTGCTCTAATGCTCAGCCTAAAGTTAATAAATGTCCCATTTACTTTCAGGTTGACAGTCTATTTATCTTCTGATGATGGGCAATACTGCCAGAAAAAAAAAAAAAACCATCCAAGGAAGTCATGCTGCAGTTAGCCTCTCTGGCTGTGCTATGCATACTCGACTGGTGCCTGCAAACTTTCATGCACTGATATTAACGAGTGCATGTCTTTAATCTTTTTTTTATCTGGCAGATATTGTGCTATTTTTCATAGACTGTGTAAGTCTGTGGTCTCTACTGAAGTGGCTTTGATTTTGTGCTATTATGCCTTAGGTATCTCTTCTGTAGTCCGGATTTTCAGTCTTATTTATACTTTAAAATACTGTCCATTTCCATAAGCATTATTCTTGAGGGAATGATTCCTGCTGCTTAGCACATTCTGCTTGTGATAGCAGGTTAATCTGTGTCTGCCATCTATCCTAGTAAGCTACACAGGGTTGAGGCATGGACCTGAAAGCTCCCCTTTGCTCATTCCTACTGTTAAATGGTGAGCATGGTCTCTGTCAGAATCTAACCCCACCTGAAGAAGAGTGAGTAGTCAGAGTCAAGCTCTGTTCTCAGTAGGCTGTCTGCATGTGGCCTGTCTGGCTTTAGAGATAAAGAAACTGTATGGATGCAAGTCACACTGTGTCATTTGACCATAGGACCAGAAAATGGTCCACGGTCCACTCTAATTGCTGGCCTGAAACTGCCTTTGAGTTCCTTTTCCATAATTTCTTCCCCTAGCCAAATTTTATTGATAATATGGTCTTTATCACACCCTGCATAAGTTAAGACTGACAACATCTAAATAAAGAGAAAATTCTTTACACTTTCTTTAGGCAACTTTCTATTTATTATATCCCCCTCAGAAGACAGGACAGCACTCAAATTTTTGCAATGTAGTTTCATAGTTGGAATCTTTTATCTGAGCTAGCTGAAAATTACTGAGCACATGAAATGCATTAAAATTAGCTGTTGTCAGTAGTAGGGTTATTTTTTGATGGTATTCTCTGACATGGGCAATTGACATTGATTGCAAATGCAGAATGAGACCATCTGATTCTCTTTGTCTGTTCTTTTCATTCAGTGACTTGTCAAAAAATGGACCTTCTTGACACAGTTTTAACTCAGTAGTAAGTATTCTCTTTTCTAGAACTATTTTAAATTGTACCAGAGATGTTCAATTCTCCAGTTGTGTGCTCTTCCACTAGCATTTACTCTTGTTTTGCAATTTCTATTTATAATATGGTGCTCAACAAAGGTCTCCAAGCACTGGGCATTAGAGTACTCAGTTATTGCAAATAATCTGCCCAGTGAAACTGTTCCCAAAGTTGAACCACTTAAAAGCATAGATCCCAAATCATGCCACCTGTCTGAAATGTTCTTTTCATGGAGGGTTGTGTTTCAGTCTGTAACTAACTGATAAAATAATGATGGTACTGTGTTGCATTAAGTCATATTTCAGTTCATGAAGGCTGGGAAAAAAATGGAAGCTTTCCACATCACTGCATCTGAACTGCAAATGGATCATCAATTTTAGTTCCTTACAAAATAAAACAGGAAAAATGGATTTAACAGAGATATTTCTCCTATGAGTTCTCTTTCAGCAGTTACATTTGAGAAGTGAAATGTTATACTGAAACAAAATTTGCTTAAATTTCAAAATCTGTAAATACAGAGTACTTAGATGTTTCTAGGCTAGGAGCCTAGCTTTCTTAAGTTGACTCTATTGCCAACAGAGGGACACAGGCATTTCCTGAGGGAAATTATTTTAAGTACTCTAGCTAATAATGCCATTTGAATTCACCATCCCAAACCAAGACAGGTGTTATTTAAGTCAAGCTGTGCTTGCTACCTGTAAGGAAAGACATAATCTGGTCCAGCTTTCCCAACAGAAGATTTTAGAGACTCAACTACTTCTTTGGTGTTTCCTTTGGGATTAGCTTGGTTTTAGACATTTAGATGTCAAGATTTCATAGTCATTGATATGCTGGCAAAACATTGTTTAGAGTTCTACATAGGTGTTTCTATATTGATTGGCAAATCTAAATTGATTTCATTTTGTAGAGTGGGAGAATTTATTCCTTACACCTCATTTTCTTCAAAAAATAAATCTAAATAACTACACTGCATTCTAATATTTTTGTGACATATCATATTAAAGACTAGGAGAAGGTAATGTTTTTGTTTATTCTGTCTGTGAGTAGATCACAGCTGCCTGTGAAAATTTATGTTGTATTGGTCATTTAATGACTTGTTTTCTGGATGTTTTAATTCACCTATGTGAGGAAGCACTTGTTAAAAAAAAACACAAACAAAAACCCCCAAGCACCCTCCCCCTTTATTATAGCAGAAGTGTCAAGAAATGCATTAGAATATAATTGTTACTGATGAGTGATCTAAAGATGTGTGACCATAATTTCACTTCCCTGGAGAGGGTTGGTCAGTTCACTGAAGTATGGAGGATATGAGTGATTCATCACTCCTTGCCACCATGCATGTGTTTTTATCAAACGAAAAAGTTATATTGCCATCTGGGGAGCAGAAGTTAGGACATGTAGTTGATAAGAGTTTCATATGTGGTTATTGCTAAGAGATTTATCTATAATTGTAAATATTTTATTGCTTTTCACCTCTTTTTTAACTACAAATGATGTATTGTGAGATAACAAAACTAGTCTAGTTAATTACTCTATTTTATAATAAATTACTTTCTGGGTTTTCTTTTGTGGAAAATTGATTTTTTTCTGGCAGTATAGATAAAACTTTTTCTTGCTAGCTAAATTATCTACATGTTGTGATCCTTTTGCTTTTGCCAGTGCTGTAGCAACATCTGGTGGTATGGTGAAAGCTGATTAAGTGAAGGGTCCCCACTCTGATTTTGGAAATGTTTTTGAAATGCCAACCTGCATCTCAAAAATGAGCTCTGCAGGGAGTTATGCAGAAGTTTTTCATTTTGCTCCTGCTGCACTGCCATAGTCTAAAGTCATGTCAAAAGAAATAAATTTGTGCTATGCTTTTTGACTTGAAACGTTTCTTCTAGATATGTTCACAGAGGTGGTTTGACAAACTATGGTTAGCCCTGAGCTCTTTTCTCCCCCAATGAACAAGCCATGTAATCTTCAAGCGGTTCGAACTAGCATGATGGAGAAATACTTAAGGAAAAACAATTGTGCTGACTGACCTGTGTTCTCTTCCTTGATATTTTATGTGATCCTACCAGTCTTTCAAATCTATGTGTAACCTCAGAGACCACTGTGACTCATCTTTTTTCATTGAAAAATGATTAAAAATTATGACATCCCAAAGTTGCCTTATGATAGATCTACTTTGTTTGAATGCCTCTCTTCTAGAAAAGCCAGCAAATTATTCAAATTATTTTAATCATAGTGAAAGATCTTGAAATGGAGTATCTAAACCAGTGCTCATTCTGGAGCTATGTATTTCTTTAATTCAAAGCTTGTTTGATTAAAATACTGGTATATATGCTTCAAATAATAAATGGAATGCTATGAATACACCTGTCCTGGGTTGATGCTGAATTGTATCCCCATTTGTCTGTTTAGTTCAGAAAGTATACCAGAGAGTATAAAATCCTACCATGAAATATTTTCATGATGAGTTCCTATTTTAAATTCAGATTTACTTATCATCATGAAAATTCACACATAACACATATTTTGAGTTCATTACATAACTGCCTCCAATTTTTATACACCAAAAAAATTCACTGATTTCAGTGGAATTGCTCTGGGCTTATACTGATTTAATTGAAGGGGGAATAAATAAGTATTTTAGACTTCCAGTAGTAAAAAAAAAAAAAAAA
>VYXF01006042.1:63221-74905 GCA_013397295.1 Polioptila caerulea | reverse complement strand
TTAAAAAATAAAAAAAAAAAAAAAAAAAAGGCAGTAAATTGCATGTAGTAACTAGAAGAATCAAAGGTCCATAACTTTTTCAAGGGAATAATCCAATGGAGCCACTAAAAGTTAATGTGCACCTCTTAACTTGTCTTGATTACTGAGGACTTACCGATAAAAGAACTTTTATGAAATCTGAAGGAAGGCAACCAACAATGTGAGACAAACAAGAGATGTACCAGCCATTGGCTGCACTTCTGCAAGCAGCTAAACTAGGCTAAAAGCTCTCAGCAGCAGCACTTCCACAGCTTTTGCTTGTGGCAAGGTGGCCTCTGTCTCCCTTTGTTGTTGAAAGCACTGATGCTTGCTGAACCTTGAATTGAGGCAATTGAATTTACTAACACTGGAGAAAACCATCAAGTTTGTTTTGTTTCTGGTTTAGTTTTACTTGTGTTAGTGTTAGTTCTCCTAGAAGTCCAGTAGTCAGATGATCAGTGATATCTCACTTCTGTGCCAAAATGCTTTCCAATTCAGCAGGAGGTGGTCCTGGAACATGTTGCCCTATATAGAGTAACTTGGTTTCTTGTCTGTTTGTGAAGTGACAGCTTTTGCTGAGTTTTGGCTGTTAGTAACTTGCTGTTGTCTAGTGATGAGAAGATATCAGCAAAAGTGAGGAGGTTTTGTCTCTCTTAGACCAAAAGTACCACTGACCTATTGCCTCTCTCTATTATATTACACCTTACTCTATAGCCATAAATATGGATTTAAGCTATATTTCCTGATTTCTTATTTTAAATAAATAATTTTTAATAATAAGTAAGTAAGTGAGTGCGAGTTGACAAGCAAAAGCACAGTGATCCCAGACTTTTAGCAGCCAGAAAACATGCACTTATCTGCACCCAGTGAGGCCAGACCTTCACACTTTGTCCTGAAGCACTTGTATTTCACCTCTAGCAGTTTTCTTGTGCCTTGGTTGGGTCACAGGTCTGTCACTGATTTCTCACTTTTGTTCTCACACTTTTCAGAAAATTAAAAGGCCAAGCTAATAAGCACCTGGCTGCATTGCATGTCCTGGCATTGTTATTTCTCAAAGTGTGGTGTTGGCACCTGGGCTGGCTTTTCCTAGGCTGGCAGAGTTTCTCTGCCTGGCTGCATGCTGTGTCTTATTTGTGCAGCCTTCACTTCAGAACACAGTGCACAAGTAGTGCTAAGAGATATTCTGTGGTTTAAGTGTGCCCAGTGGTTCAGGTTTAAGAAGCAAGTGGCACCCTGAGTTTTACACCTGGTGATGGAATTATGAGAATCAGAGAAGTTTAAATGTGTTTAACATTACACAATGACAGAGTTTATTATGTATTCATGTGGTGCTACTTGTTCCTTGGTTTTTATATGTTTTGGTACTTCAAAACATGTCTGAGTATTCTCAATACTTTCTATGACATAAAATGTA
This sequence comes from Polioptila caerulea, assembly GCA_013397295.1. Lineage (NCBI taxonomy): Eukaryota > Metazoa > Chordata > Aves > Passeriformes > Certhiidae > Polioptila > Polioptila caerulea. Next base: position 73,473 of record VYXF01006042.1, on the reverse strand, counting down.
TCATAAGAAGGATGCTGGTTACTGAGGTACAGAGCTTCAAAAACCTGAAATTTCAATCCCTTCAGAGCTGCAGTCTTGGGATGACCATGAATCAGAAATCCACTGTATGCTTCAGTTTTCCTTTCTGAAAGGAACATAACAGTTGTAGCAGAAATGTCATATTTTTAGTCCTATGAAATGTGATTTTTCCCTTGGGGATGTTAAGAATAGTCATAATAATGATTAGTTATCAAACTGGGATCACAACTCTATGAGTGTGACTGTCCCACCACTTTCTGATCCATCTAACAGTTCACTCATCAAATCCATCTGTCACCAATTTAGAGAGAAGGATATTGTGGAGGACCATGGCAAAGGGTCCTTTCTCTAGATCCTCCCATCTCTCAAAGATTTCTCTCTAGATCCTCCTTCAAATAGGAGTTGTGTTGGGAAACACAGTGTTGACAGAAAGGGATGCTAGCATTAAAAAAAAATGATTGGAACACTAGATTATAATTAATATTTTGAAAATAGAACTTTGTGATACAGAGTTGCCATGCTTATTAAAGATTAAATTTTTGAAGTACTTGCCACTGTACTCTCAATTCTATAGCTGATATTTTCTTTTTACTGTTTTTTTCTAATATGTTGTAATTATTTCAAATTTTTTCACGGCCTCACATATTCTAGCTGATCTTCCTGTAGCTATAAAAAGGGAGCATGTGGAGGGAAGGAGGATTGTTTCAGGACTCTTGGATGAAATATTTCTCCAGTGCTGGAGATTTACTATGTCATGATCAAAAAATAATTATTCCTTTCTGCTGTTGGTAAGGTCTGATGAGAGTAGGGTGGATGATTCATTGCTCCCTTTGTAGTTGCCAACAAAATCTAGAACTAATAAGCATTCTAATTGTTTAACATTTAAAATGTGTCTCTAAAAGCATATTCAGGGCCTTCTGCAGACTGAGACAAGTAACAAACCAAACATATGGTGCCATTAACATTGGAAAAAGTGTCAGAGTTGAAATTCATAGAAATACTAGTTCTCCTGTTCCTTAAAAGAGCATTGTAAATATGTTCATGTAGCCTTTGAAGGTAAACATGTCTCAAAATAGAAAGTCAGAAATCCCTGAGTTGAGATGAAAATGCTTTTATTTTGGTATGGTATCTTTTTACCAGGATTGCAGATATCCATATTGTATATGACTTGGAAGATCTATGATGATGATTTTCCCAGATAAGGAAAAATTGGTTTGTTTCATTCAAGGAAAATAATTTAAGTAACATTTTTTTTCAATAGGCAGTGGCAAGGCAGGGCAGTGATCTGTCTTCTCTCAATCCAACGTTTTAAATTTAGTTTTTAGTACTCTACAGGAAGCACTTTGTATTTGAAATATATGTATTTTTTCCTGAGTCAGAAGAAGTTAGGTTTGTTCATAAAAATATAAGCTGACATGAGAACAGGTAAAGATAAAGATTTTGATCTGAAAAATTTAGATTTCAGCTGTAGTGTGATCTTATCTAGAAAACCAGAAAACTTTCAGGAAAACCAGTGCAGATTCAAAAAAGGCAGAAGATATTTAGATACCCAGGTCTGAAGTGAATTTAAATACCCAAATCCAAAACTGAAAACCTGCAGTTAGCTGCCATCTAACCACTGGATTAAGTAGGAAGATTTGGGCTTCTTATTTAAGCTAAAATGCCCTGGCTGCATAGAATTACACTAGTGAGCTTTTTCAGGACCATCCCAGTATTGACCCATGTTGAAACTGGGAGTCTACACCAGATGAAGGCCAGATGATGTCCAGGAACAATTGGGTTCAGTGTATAATTTTAAGAAACTCAGTCAGCTGGCAGTGTGAACATGGTAACTCCTGCATATTCCTATCAAAATGTGGCTTTTAGATTAGTATCAAACTCCTAAAATAAGTCAATAGATGAACAATTTACCATTTTATAGAAACGACGTGTTTTTAAAAAGTTGTTTAATATCTTTTAACTTGGACTTGGTTCCTTTCTTTAGTTGAGCAGGTTCAAGTTTACCTGGTGCAAAATCTGTCTTTTACACTGGTAGATGCAAGGCTACTCTGGATGGAAGTTGTGCTCTCCAGTCTTGCTGTTGGAACTGCCAAAACTGAGATTTGCTGTGTCTAAGACAGATATCTAGAGTCTGAGGAGTGAGAACACAGCAATAAACTTCAAGGTTCTAGTCTCTTGCAGACAGAGGTACTGCCTGAGTTCCTGAGTTAGGAGGGTTGAGAATATAGGTAAAGGGCTGGTCTTTTCTCCCTAAATGCATTGTAGGCAATTTCTTGTAGAATATAATAATTTTAGGTAGCTCACAACTCAGGGCCTTGCTGGCTTCTTCTAAAACAACCCATTTTGCCCTTGTACTACTTAAGGAAGCTGGGAACTGAATATGAGATTTTTGATTTCACTCCAAGAATCAGAAACATAAAAATTATCTCAGTTTGGCAGCTAACTTTTAAACTCTGACATTTCCTCCTGGTCATGGTCTTGTTGCTTGCTGATGGATGGCATCAAACTTAAAAATGCCATAGTGACAGATATTTTTTGAGGATTATATTTTTTCTTGGATAGTGACACAATCTGCTGAAAAGAGCAACAAAGACCCTCAGATTTAAATCCTGACCTGAATATTTTTGAAGGCTTATCTTTAAATTAGTATGGTTGTTGAATACAACATTACTGTTTTGTTTGTACAACACTTTACATAACATCCATAGCTTGGTGGTGCTTGCAGGTCACAAAAATATACACAAAGTACTGTAGTACAATGTACCCATGCTACTTATCCATGAATTATTTAACCTGCAGCTCTTTAGTACAGTCATTCTTGGCTTGTATTATCTGTGGCCTTTCCTGAGCAGAGGCTATTAGTAATATTGAATTCAAGAGTATTCTAGCACTCAGATATTGGTTATTCCTTTCTGAGACTTTCTAGTAGATATAGTGAGTTTATTTTATTTAAGTTAATAATTGTTATTTTATGGTGTTTTAATACACGATGTGAATTCTCAGGATGTATTTTTAACTTGATAGAAGGTATTTTTCATGTTTTTTGGAGTGTTATATATGCACTGTGTATTTTTGCACAGTTGCTACTTTCCTTTTTCCTTTTGTTGGTTCTAAAAATGGTGTGTGTTGGTTCTGACCCTGCACAGTTTGCTGTTTGTTACCTGTCTGCAAGGGAAGGGGTCAATGTTGTCACTTGCTTGTGGACATGACTTGAGTAAATGCCATAAGTTATTACAGTAAGATTTGTAAATGTTGTGTTACTTACAATGTAATGTCTTTACAACCAGATCTCAATTATAATACCCTTTTCTGTTTCTATCTGTAAATGGGAATGAGAAGCAGTAATAAGTAAAGAGGTCTTTAACAAAAGGGAAAACAACAAGATCAGAAGTGGCTTCCACAAATAATAGATGATTTTTTCCTCCTTCAATTAAAAAAAAAAAAATCCAAGGAGATTGCTTTCTTTAGGCAGGAATCATCGTGCATCAAGAAATATTGGCTGAGAAATAAAGAGATGGAGAAAATTAAAAGCCTCCAAGTCACAGAAATCCTTCAAAGCAGACTTTTGACCACCATACACCTACACACATGCACACCTTAACTTCTACAAACTATCTCACCAATTCGGTATTACCTGGGAAGTTGTGGCTGGTGAGAAATGTTCAGCTAAGAGAAGGGAAGAATTTGGTGCTACAAACCCCATGTTTGGCCTGGCTTTACTAGAGAGGGTAAATCAATTTATAGGTTGCTAAAAAACTCTCCTGTGAAGACGTTTTCTTTGAAAACATTGTAGCATTTTAAAAGATGAAAGCTTCTAGAGTGTACAGGGAAGGAGACCTTGTGGGTATGATTTTGAGACAAGCAGCCACTGTGCATCAGACCATTAATATCAGAATTTTGCATTAAAGGCTTTAAACGACTGCTTCAGATCAGGTCATGAGAAAAACCACAGTTCCATACAAGGGCCTTCAGCTACTAAATTATGCATTTGAAAAATTAGTCTTCAATAAAGGCAACAAAGCTGCATGGTCTGTGAGGAGAGTTTATATAGTTTTAAGTAGTAATGTGAGGATACAGTTCTTCCCTCTGCTTTTTCAGACTTGCCAATGTGGCTATCGTTGCTGACAGCTTGACATGATGTTAGTTATTTAAAGTGTCAGATGAGAGTGGCTGATGCCATGGTACTGCAGTGCTCACATTTGTTGGAAAATTAGATGGTGATTTTTTTTTTTAAAAAAGACCTAACCCCCCCCAACAACCCAGCTGTTTAAGCCTCTGACTGCTTAGGTTTTTTTCTGTGCTGGGTGTATAATTTGAGTGAGCAGTAGTGAACATGCCTGAGGTGTTAAGAGAATGATGCGTTTTCTGTAGGCATGAATACACTTAAATAAAACAGGAACACATTCCTGTCATTTGTTGTCTTCCAGAAAGAATTTTTAAAAGGAAATGGAAGCCAATTAGCCCGGAAGTTTAACCTCTTTTAGCTTAGCTTCTTTTATAGGAGCTTTTTAACCTTTTAAATAAATCATTTTCTTTCTTTTCTCCCCTCCCCTCTGAATCTGTTAGCAGCATTTCTCATGCTGGGCCCAAGGAGCAGGCTGCTTAAATTCAAGAATGATTTTGAGGGGATAAAGTGTACAAGATTTTGAATTCTTGCCATAAGTCCCTGGCAGACAGCCAGGAAACCTCAGAGGAATAGGACTAATGAAGGGAGGGTAAAGGAGATCTGGAGTGTGTGGCTGGTAATGCAGTATTCATTTAATTGGGAGCAGGTATCGGTGCAAACTTCTCCATTTTAATTGGAAAGAGAAGGAGGGTGTTAAGGAAGATGGAGAAAAATAAGAATGCATAAAGTTTTCAAGCCGAGGAGCCAAAGGCAGGCCTGTGTATGGCAGAGAAAGAACTCAATTTAGGGCAATTTGCTCTGCAAGCTGGGCTGCAATCTCCCCTGGGGATAGGGATGAGGAAGAAAATGAAACCAAAAGAGAACTTGATAAAATCACCTAGCACAGACAATCTCAGTAGAATAGGTTTTACTGAGTTAAATCTGCCCCAATCAATGTGATTCTTTTCATATAAGTTACAAATAAAAAGCCACAAGATTACAATAAAAATCGAGGATGTACTGCTGCTGATGTAGCACATGGGAGTCTTAAGGACTTGTTGTGGAATACAGGTTTTTTGCAACCATTGTGTTTGGTTTTTGCTTTGTTTCCTAGCTAGGAGGGAAAAGCCCCTCATCTCTGCCTCCTCCCTAACCTTTTATTATCTTTAAACTAAGGTTAGTGGTAATGTGTGAACCTTACAGAGCACAATTTCCAATGCTCTGCAAAGCTGAACGTGCTTTAGTCCCGACAGTTGCTAAACCCACAGATTTTTCAGGTGCTCTTTTTTGCCTTTATTCATTACAGAAGTTAAAATAAGAAAAAGCCACTTCTCACCCATTCCACCTCTTTCCACCCATTCCCACAGCTGGGCATACAGAAAAATGAAAGCGCCTGCATTTTCATGATGCAGAGGAAAGGTGTTATGCTGTACTTTTCTATGACGTATGCAGTGTCTTTCTCAGTCCAGATACTTGCTGTATCAAGTGCTAAACAACTATCCATTCTATATCTGACAACTAGCCCGAGTGGATTTTCCTTTTATTCTCTGTAGAGTGCTAACCTAAATATTTGGTGTTTAACGACCTCCTGGGAAATGGCATTGTTATGAGTGCTGAGCGTCTGAGGTGGACAGCTGTTCTTTTGTTTGCACTGTCACACAGCTAAGAAAGATGAGGTGGTTCCTGCAGGATCTTCAGTTGTGTGGGGAGGTTTGTACCAGAAGTGAGATAATGTGAGATATGCAGCTCTGAGGGTATGGAGGAAAGAGCAAAAACTGGGATAGGGAAAATGCAGAACTAGGCAACAAGATGATGACTTGTAGTTGCAAAGGATCAGCTGAGATCTGTAGCTGTAATTAAGTGCTTTTTTTTGTTGTGATGCTGCAGTACTAATTTTTTGTCATCATTTCTTGACTGGCAAAGGGAAAGGTAGGAAGAGTATAAACAGGAATAACATTCCTACCTGAAAAGCACACAGTTCCTGAAAGATGTGGGTATTTCTGGTTTTAGCTTTGTTTCCTGAGGGTGCTTTCCATTAGCCTGCTGGTAAATAGTTTGTCCAGCCACTGGACTTTCTGGTGAAAATCTGGAAACCTTAAAAGTTTGAGGTTCCTACAGTTGGCTAAGCAGAGAAGAGAGACTCAACTTGAACATCTCTGTTGAGATGATTACAGCTCACTCCTACTTCTGGAGGCAATGGTCAGTGAGAGCCAGTCCACAGAAGCCAACATCTATGCAGGCTAAAGCCATGGGCAGCAGGACAGTGCGAAGAAGAAGAGCTGATAGCAAAGAGATGGCACCAGGCAGCAAAAGGCTGGGCTGGGAACTTACCTCTGCCTTGAGGACAAGGATGTTGAGGAGACACTGGATGCTCCAGTGTAGCTCCTGAAGCTTCTTCAGTGTCATCACTGTGAAACTTCACAGACAACATGCTTGGCTGTGCTTGCCTTAAAATGCCTTATGCACTGATTTCCAAAGCCATCTTTTGCCTAACTGTGTTTCTGTATCTGTATGAATATGTGCATTCAATTTTGAGCTGTGGCTGAATAGGATAAGGAGATTTTGTCACAACAATGGAGAATGACAATGGAATTAGGGGGATTTTCTAAAGAAGAAATAAAGCATTTTTGTATCTAGTATATGTATATGGTTATGAAAGCTTAAAAGATCAAATGGAAACAAAGTATTTGTGTTCCCTATGCATGAATTTCACATAGGTCCATCCAAATATATGCAGAGAAGTTACGTGTAGAAATTTATAAGATGGTGCAGATAAAAGTGTATTTTAGTACTAAAAAGGTTTAATTCTAACTGAGGATAAAGTTCTTGTTGAAGTGTGTGTCCACAGATACGTGTCAATAGCATATGGGTGTATATATATTAATTTTGTATAAATACATTTTTTATTGCATTCAAACATTATTTCCTTCCTATTTAAAAGAAGTAGGGCAATAGGAATGCTGAATTTTACATAGGACTGTCAGCACCTGCGTTGTCCTGTGACATTTGCAGGGAGATTTAAGAGAACTAATACATCATATGTAGCAAAAAAGACTATTTAAAGCTACAGAAGAAGGATGGGAGGAAAACCTGTATTCTGTTAGTGATAATAGAAGCAATGGTGAAAGTGAATTTATTCCTTTCTGATCATATTACTTAAAAATTCACAATCATCTATGATAGTAAGCTAGATTCTGATTTTGTGTAATGACTATAGAACCATCAGACATAGCTACGTTTATATGATCTGACATGCTGTCTTTTATTTTAAACACAGCACTTAATGAAAAGACCAGGAGCAAAATTCTTGTCTTGGAAACAGCAAAGAAACTTAGCTCAAGTCTCATTTCACTGGTGTAAGTGAAAGGAAAATTTGACCCTAGGCGTCCTAAGTAGTAATTATGGAAAATTATTTTGACACAAGGTAAAAGATAGTCATACAGTTGCATTTTCCAGCATATGTGGAAGGTTTAAAACTAATCAGAATTTATTGAGAGACAAGTCCTGAAATTCCTTCAATGCTTTTCTTTAACAGACTGTAAAGTTTGCTAACCGCAAACTTCCACCACCGATATTAAAAAAGAGTAAAATATTTTGTATCTGCCAAGAGCATTAACATCTTTAGTTCTGTGAACCCAAGAGTGACTTTGAAGTTTAATTTGGTGTCTGCTTAGTTATGAGAAGAGATACTGGTAGTGAAAACTATAACTTTTTTCTTTTTATTCAGATTTCAGTCATTTGGTGCTGTTTTGTTTTGCCTCAAACATATCCAGTTTAACTTAACAGCACAAAATATTATCCATAATTACAGAAAGACCTTTCCTGCTCTTTTTCTCTTATATTAACATTTCCCTTGGCTTTAAAACCTTCCTCTGATTTTTTGTACTATTTATTGACTGTTCTCACCTTCCAAATGAGGGAACTTAAAGGATTCCTTCTTTATTTGAACAGCATGTATTCTTTCTGATTTCTTAAGTTAGTTTCTGAATTAGTAGAAATTGTCTCCTGCTTTATCAACTCACATATCATTCCTGTAGGTGATAGAAATGATACCACTTTCGTCTTAACACTACTACCATCCAGGACAGGATTTGTTAGCTATATTTACAGGTTTTTAAAAAATTGCTTTTTATATAACTGTACCTATGATTGCATTGGCATTCAAATTATTGCCTTTCCTGTGGGTGATTTTCCATATGTATTTTCCTGTAGTGGGTGTGAATGAGCCTGTTAGTTTTGACATTACCCATCTGGTGCATCTGTGTCCATGCCTGTGCAATGGACAGAGCACGAGGCAAAATAAGGATATATGGTAAATGCACCTTGGGTTGAAACCATGTCCTACTCTTTCTTAGTCTTGCATTTATTCTGTAAAGCTTTTTCTCTGTTGTTTTAAATCTCATTTTGTCTATGACTCTTTTGTTATTTTTTTTTTAATTTCATGGTTCATGGTTTCCTTGGTGGATTTCTTAAACTGCTTCATAAATGGTGGCAAGTTATACCTTTATTAAGTGGTCATACTAGAAGTCTTTATTGTCTCAGAGAGAAGCCTCTCAGAAGATGCTTGGGGGTCTGAATTCTGTTAAGAGAGGCAGAAGAGGTAAATCTGTGAGATCTATCTCACATCTGAGTAGCTTTGAGCATCTGGGTGTGTCCAACCGAGCCTTTTCTTCCAGCCAGAAAAAAGGGTGTCTTACAGCTCAGTGGCTGTGTTAAGAGATCAAGCCCCTATGCACAGCCTTGCAAAAACTATTTCTCTAATGTCCTACTATTATTCTTTGCATTCTTTGAACTTCCATCCTCAAGAGGATGAGAAGTACAGAGAGTCTCACAAAATCTGCTTTTGAATTTCCTTCTGTGATGAGAAGACAGAGGACAAGAAAAGCCTGGGCCTTTTTACTTCACCAAATAAATGTTTAGTTGCTTTGAATTTTCAAAATACAGACTTTTTGTGTTGCATTGTCTTCCATTTCTAGAATATCCAGTGCTTCACGTTAGGAACTGCTTATGTTACATGAAGCCTAGATACTTCTTCTGATTTGTCACCAATTTTATCAGTGCCTTCAGTCACAGTTAGCTGGCAGTGGGAAGTTACTCTGACAGCTTTGCCCACACCTTTATTATTTCTGTTAATATGTGTAAGTCTACATTTCACCTCTTTCCCAGTGTCCTATTAGGCAGTTCTCCTCTTTTTCCACTTGAAATTTATTCCTTCAGCTACTTAGGCAACTTACTAGCTGCTGGCAAATGATGTATCATAGCTCATACAAATTGCAATTTTCCTTTGATTGGTAACAAGATGAGTAGCACAGACTGGTGTTCTTCCTCCTTCTTATTTTGATCTGGTGCTTCAGGCAGGATGCTTATCCATATATGTCCAGGTCACAAAGCAGCCAGTCTCCTAAAGACACATCTTTTGACATCTTCAGTTGCTCTTTGCAGAATAAAACTCAGCAGGTCCCTCCAAATTTTGAAGCAAGACTTCGGGGCTCTTTTTGGCTTGTCAGATTCTGTTCCTGCTCTGACTCTTAAATGCCCAGACAGAAAGTACAGTCATTGTGCAAATGAAATGGTGCAACTCTAATAAGTACCTCTGAAGGTGTGCCTGTGACTCTGTCTTTACTGACTCTGTCATCTCTGTCCAAATGTGGGAGTTATTTAGCAAAGCAAATGAGACATTGTCAAGATTCTGGATACTCTGTGCCCTGAGGCTTTGCAATTGCTGACTTCTCACCATCTTAACCTGGGAAATGTAATACTCTGTCATAAGTATCTGGTGCAGCAGGTGGTGCCTTCATTTTTGATTTTGAGGGTCAAAGAGATGACTCCATGTTTTGGGAGGAAAAAGATTTTATGCAAGCTAGAAAAACAGCAAAAGAATAGAAGCTCCTCTGGGCTTTATGAAAGCTAAAAGTCTTAATTTACTTTTTGCCCATCTTGCATCATGAGACAGTGAGTCTCCAGAAATTATTTGACTGGCACTAAATTTGCTTATCAATGTTTTGTCTGCTAGAAGATCCACTCCAATTGATGGCTTAAGCCATCTCAGCCAATTAGATCATGATTAGGAAATCCAGGACCACATTCTTGAAATTATTTTCTTCAATATTAGGACATTCAGTGTTGTTT
>VYXF01006042.1:35680-63199 GCA_013397295.1 Polioptila caerulea | reverse complement strand
GGTGGGGTGGTAAAAAGGTAGAGATTACCCTGAGAAATGTTAGCTTCCAAAGCCAATCTATGTCTGGCTCTTTACTCTGGAAGAGTCTTAGGAGACAAGCTCTTGTATTAGGGCCTGCAGCTGTCAGAGCCAAGATAAAAACATCTGCTGTCATTTGGTCAAGCTCACAAAGATTATCTCAACAGCCTCTTTGAAGCAATTTCTCATTTAGTTGAGAACCTGTTGTTATATGTAATGTTATTGTTGTTAATTTTGTTATATGTGTTATATATTATAAATATGTTATATGTTATATCATTGTGCTTCACAACAATTGGATATTCTTTGGGATATACTGCCCCAGGATACAGCAAAACCTACTCCCCTTATCCACTTCATTAAAGTCCTGCTATTATTTTAACTGAAAGAAACAGAGTCACCCCACTCCTTTATTCCTCATGTACTATGCATGGAGGGGAAACCAGGTTCACTTACATGGTAATGCTGGGATTTAAGAAGCAGGTGGATGTACTTTCAGCCACGTGCACACAGACTATATATGTCTCTAAGTACCTCTTACTGTTAAATAAGTTGTCTAAACATTATCTGCACAAACAGTAAGCTATTAGATTAGAAGCTTTCAGAAGACTTCTCCTAATCAAAGAGACTTCTGGAATCATAATCCATCCTTCTGCTCTTAGGAACAATGAGGATATTGAATCCTTTCTGGGACTTTTGAAAGACTGGTCTTACTGACAAATTGTTGACAGAACTTCATTCTACATGAGATGTTTTTCCCCAGTTTCCAACTTGCCTTACTCATAGCCATAGTATTTTCCTTTGCTCTTCTACCTTCATCTTGGGTGTTGTGTTGTCTTCCCAGGTGAATTCCGTTCTGAATAAGGCCAGTTACTGCCCTTCAGACTCCACTGTGCTACTTAAAAAAAGTCAGGCTTGTAGTTTTCTCTTACAAGATCCATACTATTCTGATCAAGATAATAGCTCTTAGCAACTTTGTTAATAGATCCCTCTTGCTTTAATAAACATATCAAGAAACAAATGCGCTGTTTTAGAAAACAATCCAGTTGATGCACCAGTGCCTTTTGGATATCAGAGTAGTGTTTGGTTTTTGTTTTTGGAGTTGTTTGGTTTGGTTTTTTGTGGTTAGGGTTTTTTGTGGGTTTTTTTTGTTTGTTTGTTTTTAAAATTTTTTTCTTAGCCATGTTCTAATGCTCCTCACCAATAAATTAATTGTTCAAAAGATGAAAATTTATTTTTTTCCTATGCTGTTTCCATCTGATGAGCTCCAAATTTAATGCAAAAATTCTTACTAGGCTGTTAGTGATTGACCTTGCACTTCGTACAGTTAAATGTCACTCATTTCCATTATTCCAATCCTAGAGATCTTAGTTTTTTTTTTTTTCTTGCATGACATTATAATTCTTTGTATTGAAAAATACCTTCAACATTGTCATCTGCATATTTCATCAAGCAGTTCTGATTTCTTTTCTGATTAAACAAAGTGGGCCTCAAGAATAAGCCATGAAAAATTTTAGCAGTCCCAGACAAGGGATAAATCTGTAACTATAACCTGTTTCTGTCTTGTATAATTAGTTCCCTTCCCCCTGTACAGCTTTCCTTCTAATTCTCATCTTCTTCAACTTCTCCAGTAATTTGCTGTGGCACTCTGCCAGTTCCTTCTCTTGTCTGGATAAGAGAGAACTGCTCTTTTTCTTTTTTCTCCTGAAAAATCAGATATCTTAACAAAAATAGCTGTCGATTCAGGACTGCATTAGCTACCCTTGGTAGCGGGGTGTTTTATATTCGATATTCCATTTTCAAAATTTCTTCTGATCCTTGTGTAATATAGAGGTTACCTTAAACCTGAGGGGGGAGGTGGAGGGGGAAACAATGCCAGCTGTGACCCAGGTACTTTCAGGTCTCTCAGATGGTTATTTTACAATGTAAGTATACTGAGGAAGTGGTGATCACAACTACATAGACTTCATTGTTGTGTCAAAGTTAGAAGTCTAGTCAATCAAGATGCCTTTCAGGCAGTGGACAGAAAATAGATGTCTGTGGCACATGATTTAAGGAATTAAGGCTCCATGAAGACAACAGCCTGCTATAGTGGATTTGTATAAACTCGGTTTTATGAGATTTCTCAGTGGCCTCCTAAAGAGTGATTTTCCAGCACAAACTCAGTTTTACATTTATCAGTTCCAGATGCTTTTTGTGATCTCCTGGAATGTTCTATGGTATTTTGCCTTCATAATACACCTGTAAGCCATCTATCAGTGATCAATCATCAGGAATGGGGATAGTTTTGATTTTTAATATTAGCATTAGATGATGCAGAATAATTTTCTGTAAATGGCTGAAAGGGACTGTAGGTTTAGGGCCTAAAACTTTTGAAATTTAAGGTAAAATAAAGGTTGAGAGGGGATCACTCAACTCATTAGCTTAAGCCTGGATGATATTGCTTTGGGGAATCGCTTTTGACTGTATGTCAACCCTGAAAAACATCTTACATTAAATGTGATTCACAGGCCTAAGTTTGTTTGGGTCATCATGTCACATGAGTTCAGAACTTCAGTTTTGGTAAATAACTGTTATTTAATCATTCATATCACAGAGTCACTGCAAAGACTCTGGAAACTCTCAGCTGCAGATGAACTCTCTTCAGTTGTCACACCTAGAATGTCCAAAACATGGCATTTCAATCATTATTGATTTCTTTTTGTTTCTTTTTGGGGGCTTTTTTTGTGTTTCTTTCGTTTTGTTAACAGAAGCTTCCAATATAAATTTTTTTTTAAATTGTGGGTTTTACTTTTTATTTTTGGAAAATGGTATTGTCAAGAGATATGTCCTATTGCCAAGAAATAATAGTACTATTGCTTACCCCCTTCCCTCTATATATTATCAAAATATTATTTTTAGGAAAGTGTGTGTTTATTTGTGTTCTTCACAAAAGCATAATATAGAAATAATTTAAATGTTTTTATAATCATATTTAGCACAGAGAAACAATAAAAAATTAACTCAGTTTTCCCTATGTTTCACTTAACTTTTTAAACAATTTTAGATATTTCAGATCACTTTGAGACTGAGGAAACTGTTTCTACATTAAAGGAGGAAATAATCTCTGATTAAATCTCTGATTAATCTCTGCATTAAAATGAAGTTTCTTACAAATTATTCTGAATATGAGATAGAAAATCACCCCATTCTCTCATTGTTAACACATTTTATTCTTGAGAAAATTTCAGCTAAGCTGTTTTTAGCATGAAGTTTTCCAGAAAACCACACATCAAATTTCAATTTGGGAAGCTAATATTTTGTCAGACAAGGAAAAAACATTTTACCATCTAGCCTGAGATTTAGGTAAAACTCATAAAAATGTTGTACCTAGCCATTTTAATTTAGCAAAGTTTTCCTATAATAGACTTTTCCATACCCAGATGTTGGCTGATATTAAGCCCAGAACTTTAGCAGTCTCTTCACAAGGTTACACTTGAGCAGAATTCTTAAAAAAGATAAAAGCAGTAGGTACTCACTCGAGGAAGTAAAGTAGATTATGCAGAAATTGTTCAGAATCTTGTAACTTTTCCAAGGTGAGGGAGAGAGGTGCAATGGATATTTGCTCCTCACTACTAGGACTACATGCTATGCAAGGATCCAGGCAGAGAAACAACCTTTGTGTCTCAAAAATTTCTCTCATCCATTCCTATGATAGCTTCTGGTTAGTGAAGGGTACATGTGATGGGTGGGTGGGTGTGTGTTTTAAAGTTTTCAGTATGGAAATTTATGTATCAAATTCACTCCTTTAGCAAAAACACACTTGAAAGCATGCTAGCATTCGAAATCCAGTCTCACTTGTGGTTCCAAACTGAGGAACAGGCAATCCTGCCCAATTCAAAGTATTTCCTGAATACTGTGGTAGGATCAACAGGCAGGAAAAGAACCTGAAATGTAGTGAGAAGTATCCTGTGTCTGGAAGAGACTGAGAATGTACAATGATCCATGATGATGTCTCCTAGTTTATATTTTGAGTGACAGTAAAGACTCATCAGACATTACAGATGTGAAATGGAAGATATGTTATAAGGGGAAGAAAAAAATGTAGTTTCCATAAATTCTTATGGACAGTGACTGGATTTGTTAAGCACAGTAATATAGTTGTGGTCTTTGGGTTACTATGCTATAATCCTGAAGTTATGGCTTCATTTTGACATGGGGTCAGTGACATCAGTAGAAGATAGATGTCAGTAACTTTAGGCAAAATCAAACCATGATGGTCAGTCACCACTTTTAATCATTCTGTGATTGGTTTTATGGATCTTACTAAGAAAATTATTTCCTCTTTCACTGAGAAGTGTGTGGGATCTTCACAAAAGCATATTTTAATACTCATCAAAGCATAATAAGGATCTAAAATTTCAAAGCCAAGGGGAAAACTTCTGTTTATTAAGTATCTTTCCTTTATCAAAAGATTCAGTAAAAATTTTCTCACATACTGCTATAACCACTAAAATATGTTTCTGGTAAAAAGACCTAAAGTTTTGTCTCATTCAGATTGTATTAAAACCATGCTGCTGTCACTTGAGAGTATTGCTAAACTTCTACAACTCTGAAGTCTTCTTAAATGTTCTCTTGGAAAAAACATGACATGACAGCTATTATTTATCTCTAAATTAGATTTAGCACATTTAGTATATAGAATACAGCACAACATTAAAAAATTACACAGAAGAAGAAAACAAGATACTGCCAGGTCAGTGAAGTATAAACAGTAAGAGGGCTGAAAAAGAGGCAAAAGAGAACTGAAAATAAAAATCCCAAAGAAATGAGTCCCCATCCATGCCTCTCTAGTAATCCACTATAACGTTTTAATCAAAAAAAGCCAAGTTCACAGTACATTTGAGATACTCTTAGAGATGCTGTGGAAACTAAGGCTGCACAGAAAGACAATACATATCTGGGAAATTATTAATTCTTATAAAAGTAGTATTTTATTCTTTTGTACTGTGAAACTCCACACAAGAGATGCATAACCCACCTTTCCTTATCCAGCTCAATAAATGCACACACTGTATTTTTGTTGCAAATCCTCAGCTGTATACACTTGGGACAAGCAACTGCCTAGTGGCAAATAGTTCAGAGAAACAGCACCGAGGAACTGAATCTGGTAATTGCTCCGACTTCATTGTTACCCACTTTATTTTATACAGTCATGGCCAAGTCTTCCATCTGTCTCTATACTCCAACAATTATTTCAGGACACTTCAAGCTGAAACCAAACTGTGTTGGGTTTTTTTTCCCCTTTTTTTTTCCCCTTTTTTTTTCCCCTTTTTTTTTTTTGGTTGGTGTCTGGGCTCTTACCATCACAGCCCTTGATTAAATGACAGCTTTTTGTTTTCATTGTCTTACCTTCTTTTCCCATTCAGTTCTTGACAGCCTTCCCTCTCAGCTGAATACTGTTATCACTTCTTTATTCTAATCCTCTCCCTAGCTGCCTATATTATCACCCCTCTGTTTCAGAACTTGGATACTTACCCTTTAATCCATTAATTGGCTTTTTACCCTCAGATCTCTTTGCCTCCTCTGAGTGCAACCTGACTCTCTCAGCCACCACACATCCACTTTGTTCTCTGTCTGTCCCTCCCTTGCACCTCCTGGATCTGACTACATTTTGGTGCTACTTTCTGTTCTTTCCAGATAATCTTCTTCTTTATTTCCTTTCACAAAGGAGGGCTCTCTAGTTTAGTATCACTTTCAGCATTGCCAGTGTTTCCTCCTTGTGTTTACGTATTGCCTTTCTACATTGCATTTCAACAAGGGTAGATATATATAACAGGAATAATCTCTGCAGCAAATATCTATGTTGCCCTCAAAATAGGTCCATTTCCTTATCAGGGTTCAAAAGTGTTGGGCGACTTAATAAAATGTGGGTTGTTACACAGCAAACATATTCACTTAAACGAGATTATCTTCCGATTGTGTTGGGTTTCTATTACTGTTTGCATGCACTGGAAGTGTACGTTTCTTAACGTTCTTTTAAATCGTGTACTCTTTGTGTGTAAAATCTGTTTGTATTAAAAGGAAATACTTTGTCTGGTGACACCGTTTAGTCCACAAATAATATTGCTTTATTTTAAGAAACCCTGCCTACTTCTTTTTCCTTAGTCAACGTTTGAAAATATAGACTATATTGCAAAGAGGCTGGATAGTAATTTTGTTTTGTTCTCTTTGATGTTTTCTTTATATAGTGTGCATGAATACACACATTTGATATTTAGAAAAATAGGGAAAATTATCCTAGTGCTAATGTACACAAAGCTATTACACCCAGTCATGGTTAATAGCACTAAATGGATTTAGAGTGAGGAGTCTAGACTGCAATCCTGTCAGCATCTGCCCCTTCCCCAGTAATTTATTTGGGGTTTGCACCTGCAGGTGCTGAATTGGGACTGAATTCATACAGAATTTTTTACTTGGATAGTAGGCACAGAAATAGTAACATTTAAGAAGAGCATTAAATAAAATTGACTCTGTTACCATTAACTTTCCCTCCTTCATTGTCAATATTAAAACAATAGAATCCTGATTATCCAGGCTCTTCCCAAGAGGATCTCCTTCTCTAATTAACTCCCTAATCTACTGGCACCCTGATTACTAGACGTATCTTGTGCTGCCTGGTGTGTTTCATTTTTAGAAAGCTTTCATAAAATGTTTCAGTTTTACCTCATTCATTGGCTAGCGTACATTTAATATTTCATGCAAACACAGTGGCACGCCTTGCCTTGCCTTGCCTCCATGCTCTGGAGCATTAAAGCCTTTCTCAAAAGGCAGTAGGTATGCAAAGTCTGTGAGAACAGCAGAAATGTCAAGGTAACTGGGCAGAGATGAGAAGTCCCCTATTTGCCTCCCTCTCTGTTCCTATGTCCCATGCAAGCAGTAAGTTGCAGCTGGAAATTACCTTTTCCTTCAGTTTTAAGGATATGCATATATATCTACAGGCATTTCCAAAGGTGAAAGGTTCTAACCCATTGTACCACACAGCCGTGGAAATAGGAGTCTGGTTAGGAGTTACTTAGTAAATCAAAAAGGTTTTTCTTCAGAGTCTTGTATAATCAGGCTAGTTTATGTGAGACAGAGGTGTGTGTCTTAAATTCTTTCATCTCTAAGAAAAGAAAAATCATTTGCCCTTATCCCATAATATTTTTTTTTTTCAAAGTCAGAATACACTTGACTCAGGGAATCAAACCAGCATACTCAGGCGTATCTTTTGCTTCTTTGCACTTGGAAGAGCTCAAATCCTGCGGGAAACAGGGAAATAAAACCTGTTTAAAGATTTTTTTATAAAAAATTCTGTACCTAAGTCTTGTTAGTATGTTAAACATGTATGTTTAGTATGTTAGTTTTGTTAAAATGTACCTACATTTTAAGTCTCAAACATCCCCTACTGTTCATCTGAGTAATGTTTTAATTTTCTTAAATGACAGACCCCGTTATTCTCTGGGGTTTTTTTTCGAATATTTTTAGCATTGGACTATTCCCTTCTTTGTTTCATTCCATGGAGTATCAGCACGTGCAGTTCTCTTATGAGAGGATGATTTTTAGTTGTTCAAATTGAAGTCTGTCATCAATATATAGTCTTGTAAAGACCTATGATGCGCCTCTTGTCCTACACCTAGAAATGTGCCTTGGTGTGGTACCTCTCAAGCTGATGCACATCAGTGTAGAGACCCTTTTCAACATGTTCAGCCTGGATCTGTCAGTCATGGGTGTGCAGTTCACAGATGGACGTGGTGGCCTTTTTGTGGTCTGTGAAGTCTGTGGTTTTTTGTATTCATGGAGCCTTGCACTAGTCCTGCTCATGTGAGGAAATAAAGGCATGGAAGGTGTTGTCACAAATCTCTCCAGGATCTCTCCAGTGCTGACAGCAGCATATGCATTTTTAGCATTAGCAGGAAGAGCACCCTAAAAACTGCGTACCAATCATGTAGTGGGAAAGAGACAGCAAAAGACAGAAGGGTAGGAGAGATCATAGTGGTAAATATGTACTGTAGGAAACCTTTATCCACTGGATGCAATATATTAATTCACTTCATGGTAATCTTAAGGTATCATCAGGGATGCTAAAAAGCTTTATAAAGACACAAGTGCTTTTCATGAAACGAATTGATAATATTTGAAATGCATAACCCTCCCCCCTATCCACCTCTAGCTGATCCCTATAACAGCTTGTATAATTCAAGACTGATTTGTAACTTAGTTAGTCATAATGCTATTTATTTCTTGTTCATTCTTTCCTTTTTTAATAACTATTTCTGAATTTCATGGTCTTCTCATAAAACACTGTAATGCTAATGCTAAGGGTAATTTTTTAAAGGTGCTTCAAAAGTATAGATGTTTAATATGCAGCTACTCTCCTAAGGGGCAAAAGGTTTCTTCCTGCCATTTCTTTCAGATTCTCTATTAGAAAATCTTTTCTTTTCCCCTCAGCTGTCAATATTTCAGGAAGTATCCTTTCATGTTTTCTATAATCCTGTTAAAAATAGTAGGCATCTTCTCTATCTGTGGCTAGACATACAGCATGGTGCAAAATAATCTAAACACTCAAGGTTTGTTTGCAGATTTTCTCTAATGAAAAAGGCTCAAGATATATAATGAGACACCCCCTCTGATACAGTTAATCAGTATCCACACAAGTTGATCCCTTGAATGCATTACATGATTCATCAGAAATTGCTTAGTACATAAGAAATTAAGGTTGAGTAATATTTGCTGATGTCTAATTTTTCAGCTAAGAAATTTAACACTTTTAAGGAAGAAGAGGGGTAAAAGGTCCTCCCTTCTGTTCCTCTGCTCTCTGAAAAACAGGGTAGTTAAAGACACAGCTATATTGCAAAAAGATTTCCAAATACCGAGTAGAAAGGGTTCTTTCGTTCAGTTGAGCGTCAGAGGATTATGGCACCATGCCTAAATTGTAAAAATATTTTGATTTCAAAATGTGTTTAATAGGTCATACTTTTATGATCACAGCTTAGAGTAATTACTATGTCTAGTCTCAAAACAGGTCTATGGTAATAAGTGTCTCACTAAATCATTGTCTTCACTGTGTCTAAACTGTCAGGGTGGGGAATTTTACAGGTGCCTAATCAATATATAAATATGAATCCTGTTAAACCTCTCCATGGTGCTGGTGAGCAGTTATGTGCTTTAGACATCAGTTGTTCTTCAGCCCAAGTCCTGTTTTATTTTGCATGGGAGTAGTTGAAAGGAAAGAAAGAACACCACCAGGCTTGCAGAACACTAGGTCAGGACACCTAGCTAATGGGGAGGAAAGGTGCTCAGACCTGCAGGGAACAGCACAGGAAAATCCTTTTTGAGAGCTAGTGGGTGTTTTGTCATCCAGGATGTGCTGTCTTTAGCACCTATTCTGAAAGGGTGGCTGTGGCAAGAGTGTTTAGCCAGAAATCATCGCATCACTCCATCATTGTGGCAAAGGTCTAAAACAAAATTGGATGTGTGGGGGAAGGCATTGCTAAACTTGGTTTTTTGAAGGAATGAAGTTTGGAAAAGGAAGAGTTAAAGTTACTGCTGCTGTAATATACATACCAGCCTCTTTTGGTCTTTTAAGTCTTCACAGCTCTCTTACAACAGGTTCTCTTCATGTCTAGAAAATGCAAATCTCTGGGCTCCTAAGAGCGACTGAATAGGGATATGCATTTCATCTTAAAACAAAGAGCGAAGAGCGAGAAAAAAAAAAGAAAGAAAAAGTTATTCAAAGGATTTTGGAAACAGGTGTTCTAAATCAACATTAATTGGATTTCAGTTAATTATTCCTTATACTTTAGGGATTATAGGAAAGGAATATAGGGGAAAAAAGCAAGAACACCTTCTCTGACACACTAATTGCTCTAATATTATTTAAGCCGAGCAGCCCCTCATTCCTTCCACACACAGCCCACAAGAATTGGTCTCCAGATGACTCTTACAGAGGCTAGGGAATAAGGATGAAGTAAAAAAGAAAGACACAGTCTTTAGAAGGCACATTTACTTGGGAGGGTGGTTACAAATTTAGTCTGCTATGCCTACCATCCTCTACCTGCAACTACTAGGACTGAGGGAACTGCTAAAAAGCTGTTGTATCTTGGCTTTGGACAGCCCATTTCTGGTACGAATATGATGTGATTATCCTGATACTTTATTCCTGGCAGGGCACATTCAATGCACACAGTTTAGAAGGCCTGACAGAGAAAGAATGGGTGGAAGACAGGATTTTGGCTTTTGGGTTTCTGTTCTTATACCTCACGGGAATGAGGAGTCTACTTTTTGCCCAGCATTGGCACTGGTATAACAGTTGACATGAAAAATTGTATATGGAAGTTTTTGTTCACCTCTGAGAACCAACTAATTACAAATTTAAAAGAAGTGGGAGACAAGATTAAATGAATTTTTCAAAATTATTTTAAATTGGAGCAGTCTAAAGAAATTTTAAAATTTAACTGCAAGTAAGTTGCAGGTGGTTTTATTTGGTTTTTGTTTGTTTTGTTGTTGTTGTTTGCCGTTTGTTTTGTTTGGGTTATTTGAGTTTAAACTGTAACTTTTTGCAAAATTTTGGCTGATCCCTCTTAGTTTTAAATTAATGAGGGTAGGAGGAAGTGTAACTCCTGCTAGTCTCCTCTCCCTGTCCAGTCTGAGAGAAGTGAATTATACTTGTGATAAAAGAAACAGATTTTCAAAGTTATTTTTAGACTTAATTATGATACAATATAATCAGAGCTTCTAGTAACAACTAAGACAATGTTTTACTTGTCTTTTAGCTTAACTATGTATCTTTGAAGAACTCCCTACCCCATATGTCTGAAGTACACATGAAACTTGTCACTTTTGAACAGGTGATATAGTCAAGTTATATGTGAAATTATTTACACAGCAAATTTTAAAAGATTTTGGAAAGCCTAATGAAACTTGCCTGAGGGCAGTTAGAATTTGCATTACAACTTCCTGCAAGTATGACAAGTTGCTAAGTACCTCAGTATAAAAAACTGGAAGGGAATTTCCCACCTTCAGTAGTTCTTATCTATAACTGAGGCATTTTACTAAGGAGATGTACAAATGCCCACTATATGTGTCAGCATATTTCCCACCTCTACAAACAGATGGGAACATAATTACATCACATCTACAGTCACTCATTTACCTGGCTTCTGTACATATTTGCATAACATTCTGACAAGAACTTTAAAGATCTGGGATTTTTAAAGAGCTTGTGAAAATATTATTCTTAAATTAAAATGATCTGTTATAACTCAAATTTCTACCACACCTGCAACAAATTGGTAAGAGCAGATGATTTTGTTGCTGCTATGAAAGCACAGCAGAAAGCAGCAGAGAAAAGAGTGATTTCATGTGTTGGTAACTTTCAGAGAATTGGCCAGGTATGTGTCTGTATTGTGCTAGCTGCTCTTATTTATGTCCTTAACCCACAGCATTTAGATGGCATCATTTCTCCTACTGTGCAGATGATGGTACTGCATTCTGTAGAAAGAAAGTATTTATCTATCAAATTCTCTATTTCTAATGAACAATGAAGTGCGAAAAAAAAAAAAATCTTTAAAGTTTTGTTCAATAACTTTAAAAAGACAGAAGTAAACATATAATGAGAAATTACAAAAATGTCTGTAAGCTATATATGCATCAGTACTTAATCATTGCTTTCCCAAATGTGGCAGTTCATAGTTTTTCTCTTGGTCACTGGTGTTTGGGTTTTGTTTTTTTTCCTTTTTTTTTTTTTTTTTTTTTTTTTAACCTACAGCATGCAAGCTTTATTCTTGCTTGCAGAATGCACTTTTACTTTGCAAATGAATATGCAAACTTTTCCTTCTTGTTAAAGGAAAAAAAAAGAAAAGACACTCTAAAATTCTGTTTCAGGTTTGTTTTGTTTTTTTTTTTTTTTTTCCCCAAATTGATTCCCTCAGTATCAGGTTGCAGGAAAGTATTTCTCAAATTAAATATTCAATTTGTAGCCCAGGTGTGTTTTATGCTCTTTTACATTGTACATGTCTCAGCACCAGTGGCATTTAAATGCTCGGAGTTCTGCAGGGTTTGGTTTTTTCCTACCTCGCTTTTTCCCTTTGCTCCCCAATCTGACCCTTCTGACCTTTGCTAAAATCTTCACCATGGTGTATAGGTGATAATTGACTGCTTTCTAAAAGACACTTTTTGTATCAGCTGAGTGCTGCTTGTTTGAGATGTGAACACATTTTATGGACAGACTCAAAGCCTGGTTGTGCTCAGTCATATGTGCAAAAAAATACATTGTTAGTCGCCTGTAATCCCTAGCCCATGGTGGTTCTCTCCAGTTTATATGTGAGAAGAGATGCGCTCATTTAATCACAGAGCAGATGCGGGGCCTAAGGGCCTGACCCAAAGCTCATTGAAATCAACTGGAATCCTACCGGAGGTTTTAATGGCCCTATATGTTTAGATAAAACACCTGACTCATTTTTATGAAAGCTAAACAAAAAATTTATTTTTTCTTTCCTCACTCCTTTCCCATTTGCCTCAGGAGGAAAATCCCGACCTGTACTTTAAATACAATGTAAACAATTTAATAACCCCCACCTGACAACTATTCTTCTAAGAAAGTGTTGTAATAGAGAGCTAGAATGTGGCTTTATAGCACTGGGGTGGCTACAGTACCTTTTAGCACTATGAACATTTTCTGATAATACTTTGCTTGGAAAGGTTTATGTGTTTTGCACAGAAAACAGTTTGTACACAGTATGGTCTTAGGACTACATGCTAAAAATATCTGTGTAGTCAGTGTAGTCTATTTGTGAAATATAGCAGGAGAAAATATTTATGAGCACCACAGGACATGAAGCTCAAAGTGCAGTCGTTTCTAAATGAAAATTATGTGACAGTTCATCAGTATTTAATGCTAACATTGCTTGATCTAGACATAAAGAATTTAGCAGCCATTTATCATAACATACAGTACTGTTCATTTCCTGATTTGCTTAGAATACATTGATATTTTAATCTCAACAGGAGCCACAGGTCTAATTTTAGCTATTTAATGAAAGGAAAATCCAGCAAGAGGGGGATTTTTCACATGGCTATTAGGAGCCTACTCTCACAACTTGAATTGGTTGGTCTTTTTAATGCGCGCTCCCAGAAGCCACTGCTTGGTCCCTGCGCCAGATGCAGGTGTTCCCTTGTGCTGTCAGCCAGGAATGATTAATGAGGATTTGCCCCTACTGAAAGCAGTCTTTGGAGCATTGTTCAGGGCATCTGTGGAACTGTCGGGGGAGACAAGGACACAAGTGAACAACCAATTATTTGGCCATCACTGAGGCAGCATGAAAAAGACATCAAATTGGACAGAGGAGCAAAGCTTTTGTTTCATGATCATATTTTTAGGTGTTAATAGTAACAGAGGAATTCTACCTGTTTTGTTTTGCCTTTTCCTTTTTTTTTTTGGTTTTTTTTTCAGGGGAGAGGGGAAGGGCTAAAACACTGCTTTAAAGCTAGGAAAGGATGTGCAAAAGAAACAGAGACAAAAACTGATCACAGTCTTTTAAAAGTGTTGAAGGGAGAAAAACACACAGAATTGATTTCTTGGTGTGTGTAAAGAAACACACTTTTGCTTGGCTAACATTAGGGAATGAGGGCTAAGAATTCTGTGAGGAGGAGGAGGAGGATTTCTTATGCAGGGAGCTTCTTAATATCTGTCCAAATACCACATTTCAGGAGCTGGGGCTTTAACATGTGGTGGTGAAGGGAAGTTACATTAGGATTCCATAAAAGAAAATGTAAGGAAACAAAACTAGAAAACATTTGCTAGATTGGGTTCAGCATTCATCCTGCATCCCCCTTTCTGTCTCAAGGAAATAACACTTAGGTGCAGAAGAGTGAAGCAAAGAAAGAGGAACAGAACTAAAAGAGCTCTGCCTAGGCTTAGACTTCTCCATTTTTATATTTACCAAGATTTGTGATTATAAATACTAATTTTAAACTAGAGGAAAAGGATTTTCAGAGCAATCCAATTACTAAATGAATTATTTGTAAAATACATAATATGCTCCATCCTATCAAGCTTCTTTTTACCACAGTATTAAGAATAAAAAAGTTAATTATACAGCTCAATTCTAATGTGGAATATAATGTTTTAGTGACTAAAAATAAATATATAACAATTTCAACTGAAGTATTGTAATTAATATTTACAGTGGCTAATTCCTAACCTCAGAACTTCCTCTGTTCCCACACATTCATGCAAGGAAAGGAGTTTGGATCTTGAAACAACTACCAATCGTAATTATAAACTATTCCTTAATGAAGAAGACATTCATATTTCTAAATTAACAGTTTAGTTATGTTTGAGTACCTGGATTTGGGGTTTTTTTGGGGGGCGGGGGTGGTTTATATTATTTAACATTTAATGGCTGTAATTTATCAAGGAAGACTCATGGCATTCATAAAATTATTTGAATCTCCATACATAAAGGCTAGTTTCCTTAGCCAGATGATTTTTTATGAAGTTCTAGTAAGAAAAAAGTTTTTGCCTGCCTCACATTTAGAATGAGTTGCCACAGGTGACAATTTGCCTTATGATACTCAGATTTTCAAAATTAGCCATCTCAGTGTAAAATGGCTGGGTCTGAAACTTGAAAAGTCAACTGCTATTTCTATTTACTATAGGATAATAATTTTATTAGAAAATTAAACTTTAAAACAATAATTAAAACTGAAGTCTTTAATAGCCACTTTAAAAAAAGAAAAAAATGTAATACACATGCAAATGGCGCCTTTGTATTTAAAGAATATCACAAATTTCTTTATACCACCCAGATGAGAGTCTTGATCAGAAGGAAATCACTAAACAAACTAAGAATCTTTAGGATATTCCAGCATTTCTGGTAACTGTGCCAAGTGTAGTCTATAATTTTATGCTGGGAATAGCCTCCATACAGCCCTTGAACTGCAGTACCACAAGTCTGTCCTTTTCCAGGAGTACAGCCATCTGGTACTCTTTGCAAAGAGCACTGGCACTTGAAACAGAGCTTTGTCCCCTCTTGCCTTTGGTATATGTGTGTTTGGAATATACAGTGGCTTTATGAGTAGCTATAATTTCAGTGTACAGACACACTCAACTCTTTTTCCTTCTTGTCAGGAAGGGACAATGACACCAACAACGTGCCCCAGTGTCTGACATTGCTCAATGGAAGAACAGTCTCTTAGACTCCTGGGCATGATGGAAGTGATAGAAGTAAAAAATTTCCAGGAGCTAAAGGAATTATTATAGCATCTCTAAAGAGGCTATTTGCTTGTGACGGTCAAAGTGCTCAACTGAGTTTCCTAATCCTAGAAAAGTAAACAGAAAGGAAACTTCCTGCTGCTGTAGACAGTGCTGAAGACTGCACCTTTTCCTGCCAGGGGTAACCTTTGCCACAGACATTCAATGGTTGCTCATCACTCTGTTGGATTACTTCAGACTCTTCTACTTGGAGTTGTCAGTTGGAGAGAATAGAAACATCTGATGTTAAATCTTGAAGATGAAATTTCTGACTAACATAAAGCAGAGCGCAGCCTGCTATTTACATGTGCCAGCAACATACAGCATTGGAATGTCCTCCAGGATGTGAGCATTCTCTCCAAATCTCCTGGTGGGTGAGCACCTTTGGGATGGGGCTCCTGTGAACCCCCATGGATGGTCCCATGGGAAAAAAGAAAGGACAATACTTTAAAGACAGGACTGAATTCTTTTAGTGGAGATTCTTTGGCCTGAAAATAGAGATAGGTTTTGCCAGGTAGTGCCCATCATTGGAACACCCCTTTTTACATATCATTTCCTCCAGTACAGTGACAACTCTTCGATCAATTACATTCCTCTCCAATCTGCATGTTTTTCAAAAATAATCATGTTTCTCCCAGTGCTTGTGCTCAGATTGATACATGTGGTATTTTGATGTTTTCCCCGTAAACTCTTAGGTATGTATTTTCATGATACTTCAATAAAAACATCAAAACTTAAAACAAACAAAAAACAATGGGCAAGAACATATGGAAAAGGACAAACCCATTAATGGCTTTATTTTGAGTGTTGTTTTTTAAAAATATCAGCTTTGATTTGGCTTTATCTACTGCAGATTTATTTCACAAAACTATAAAAAAAATTCTAAAGCTGTCCCTTATGTTTTTACAAGGATCTCTGTACTCTACAAACTGCATAAGACTATGAAATAGTGGATTAGTATGAGGTTAGTACCTGTGAGATGATTTTCTTCCATGTTCTCATGGATCTTTGCAGTTCTTTTGATGAAAACAAAAGTGGGTTTTTTTTCTCTACAAAGCATACCTACTGTAATAAATTCTTAGGGGAAAAAAAGAGAAAGAGAAAAATCAAGCAGAGAAAAATCATTAAAGCTCAAATAAATATTTTTTAGCTTTTAGTATTTAATATTTAGCTTTCATTTCATGCTGGAAAGAATAAGGATTTTGATAAACATGCTATGATTATGGGTGAGTGTTTACTTCTTTTATTTATGCTAAGTAAAATCTAACAGCAACATGCTCAAGGATTCAGAAGGGTCAGGAGCTGCCTTTTGTAGAACTTTTGACCATCAGGATTTCTCCCTTTGTCCCTTCTCTTGCTAGTTTAACACAGCCTGATGGTTCTGGTCACTACAGCCAGTGTGTCTCTGCTGGTGGTGACGGTGATGAAACTCCAAAGACATTTGTGACTGTTATTGCCTCCAGGCCTGAAATGAAGGGAGACTGCAGACAAATGGGGCAATGTCATTAGAAACTCATCAGCACTGGTTGTTAATGAACCATTTGATAAAGCAGAAGGAATTCTCTCTGCTGTTTGCACTAACCACAACAACAACAGCAACTACAAAAAGAGAAAGCGTAAAAGTTTGGATGCAAAAATGCTCCCCCTTGCAGAAGAAATATGAATCACCTGCAGTTTGTTTTGTTATCATGCACATGATCTGGGATAGGGATAGGCAGAGTGGGCAGGGATTTTGCAGATGACATTTCTATATTGATTTTATAAAATAGTGCTGGTCTGTGCTTAGTTTGGGGTGCAAAAACTGCAGTGTGAACTACTTAAGTTCTGGATCTTTGGCAACAGAGAATTGTGAGGCTAAATAAGACTTCAGTTCCTTTACCCTTGATAGCTGATTTTTGCACCTGAAATCCCAGAGCTAACAGTTTGGTAAGTTTGTGCTCACACATAGGTGAATATTCACTTATAAAATCTACTTTGTCCAAAAATCCATCTTATATCCATAGAAAACTATCTACAGATTTTATAAACATCATTGGTTTGTTCAGCTTTTATTTCTCTTCTGTGCTTAAGAGCAGATTACATTTGGGACTGATGTGTGAGATCAAATTCTCCTATAGGCCCCAGATGGTTTTTTCACCAGCATACTTCACCACCATTTCTTGATTTGAATGTCTTCTTTCTAGTCCTTCATGTCATGCAGGTTTTTGAACTCTTAATACTACCTTGTGCACATATTCTTTTCCTGTTTCCTTCCTCCACCTCCTCACATCCTTCATTCATGCATTCCTGTTCATTCCTATTTCAACCCATACCTTTTTCCTGTCTTTTTTCCCCACACTTTTGTTTGTCTTCCATTCAACTGGGAAAGTAATGTTCTTCATACTTAAGGAAGCAGTTCTTTACTAATGATGGTGAAGCTTCAGCATGTTTATTCATATAGAAGCTGGAAATAACAACATGGTTAAGGGCCACTGACTATTTTTCTAGGGTGAGGATCTTTAAATTAAGAGGCTTTCCTAAACATTCTTTGTAATGTAAAATGATTTAGCTTAAAATTACTCAGTATCAGAATATGAATTATACAATTATGCATTATATTATATTATATTATGAATTATGGATTATATATTTTTCTGTATTTGGATGGGTTATGAAGCCTCACCCTATACATCTTAATTGTTACCTTTTTTTTTTAATTTAATTTTTTTTTACCTTTTTTTTTTAACTTAATTGCAGTATGAACTGTATAAGGTTTATAACTTGTGTGTATTCACTTCAGTATTAAGTTCTTGACTGCTTCAGCTTATTTTATTGTCCTTTGCAATGTGCTATTTTAATGGCAAGCATAGCAACACCGGTTGCATAAATTTTTTTGAATGCTACCCATCATATGATTCCTACTTAAACCATATTTTAGCCTATTTTTGAGGCTATAACATCACAGACAATGCTCCAAATTCATATTAGAAGTAAAAAATGAATTATCAGATTATTTTGGCAAAATAAAAGATGCAATCGTTTGCTGGAAAGAAAGAGAAACAGCATCTGAGCAGGGATGTAGATGGTTAAAAGAAGTCGTGCTCCGTAAGAATTAACAGAAAAAAATAGTACAGAAAGAGTATTTCTTATGAACTACCAGAGACTAGCATTTTCATAAACTATAGTCTTGATGGCAAATCTTGAATATTAATGAAATGATGACTTTAAGAATACGAATATAAAAATATTTTAGATAATAATTTCTGAGGTTTGTATTGCCCCATTCCACATATCAACCAATAGGAAGTCAAAGGACATTTTAAGAGAGGTTTATTAAAATCAATTGCATTTGAAAAGACTATCTACATTTCAGGGGTTGCTTCAGGTTCTTCCCCTATGGATATAGCTTATCTTTGTTTTCAGAATTGCTGAAGCCAAAAGTACAGTCTGTAAGTTTGAGTGAACTTTCTTCACCTAATTTCAAATCTGCTTGAACTTAGTGACTTTGTATATTTGATTTAAGCTTCTTGGAGATTGCATTCAATAAAGGAGAAGAGCACAGGTGAAGGGAGAAGAGACAGAAATATCAAAGAAAAAAAAAACCTTGATATATATATATATGTATGCCACATGTGAATTACTTGCTTCTTTTTTAGTATCTTCTATGTTTTGCAGCATAGAAGTTTTCTGTAGGGAAAAAAAAAATAAATCAAGTAGCCATTTTTGGTCTTAATAGAATCATGCCCAATCTGTTTTTTCCTTCATCAGCTGCAGCCCTAGCAGACAACTAGATCTTATGATTTATTTTTCCAGCCTTGCAAGATATTCTTCCAAAAGTGAATCATGGTATGCCAGAAGACACATGAAATGGAATGATCTATGTTGTTCTTCTCTTATTGTCTACTAGAAAGTCTGTCCATTCCTGATTTTAATCACACCTACTTAGTGGTCAAGTTAATTCACCCTGCCAGCCAGATGATCTAGTTTGGTGTCCACTGCTGTTATTAGAGACTGGAGGTCAAACCTTTTATCTATTTTTGCCAAACTCAGTGGGACACAGTTTCTTGCTGGGAGTCTTTGGAACGAGGTGATAAATCTTATTGCTAATATCCCAGTAGGAAGTAACATGTCTTCCTACAGGCATATCTTCAGAACTTTTCCAGGCTCTGTGAATATAAATAAAAACTTTTGAAAATCCTGTGGGGATTTTGTTTTATTTTTATATCTGTCATAAAAGTATCTCCACTTACTCAAAGCCTAATTCTGAATTGTCAGCACAGAGTCTTCCAAGATTTTGTTTTCTTTTTCATGTCCATAAAAAAAAAAAAATGTAATTGAACCATGCTAACAATTTTATGCCTGATGTGCATGCAGGTAGTTTTTTGTGACATAACCAGTCTACATTGCTTGTAATAGTTTGGTAACATGCCAGAACCCACTGAAATACAATGCATGAGGGTTTAGGGAATGCCAGAATGCCGCAATACAGAGAGCTTGCTTTGCCTAACAGTAATTCTTGGATGGTGAAGAGCAGTAATTTTTGACCTAGGATCTGAGATGGACACAGACAGAGAGTTGTGGTCAATGACTCTGTGTCCAAATGCAGCCCAGTAATGAGTGGTGTCCCTCAGTGCTCTTTCTTGGGACTGGTGCTCTTCAATTTCTTCAGCGGTGACAGAGAGAGTGAGATCAAGTGCACCCTCAGCAAATCTGCAGATGACACAGATCTGTGTGGTGCAGTTGACACACCTGAAGGATGGGATGCCATCCAGGGAGACCTGAACAAACTCGAGAAGTGGGCCCATGAGAACCTTGTGAGGTTCAACAAGTCCAAGTGCAAGGTGCTGCACCTGGGTTGGGGCAATCCCAGGTATGAGCACAGACTGGGAGAAGAACTCATGAAGAGCAGCCCTGGGGAGAAGGCCTTGGGGATAATGGGGTACATGAGCTGGCCATGTGCTCTCATGGGAAGGGAGCCAACTGTATCTTGGGCTGTATCAAAAGAGGAGTGGCCAGCAGGATGAAGGAGGTGATTCTCCCCCTCTTCTTTGCCCTCATGAGAGCCTCACTTGGAGTGCTGCATCCAACTCTGGTGTCCCTACAAAAGAAACACATGAACCTACTGGACCAGGTCCAGAGGGAGCCACAAAGATGTTGAGAGGTCAGGAGCACCTCTCCTGTGAGGACAGGCTGAGAGAGCTGGGTGTGTTCAGCACTGAGAAGAGAATGTTCTCTCTCTTCCAGGGACACCTCACTGCAGCCTACATGAGCAGATAGTGATATGAGAAGGGGGAACAGTTTTAAATGGAAAGAGAGATTTAGGTTTGAGGTTAGGAAGAAATTCTTTACTCTGAAGGTTGAGAAGCACTGAAAGAGATTATACAGAGAAGTTGTGAATGCCCTTTTCCTGGAAGTGTTCAAGGCCATGTTAAACAGGACTTCTGGCAATCTGATCTAGTGGGTGACATCCCTGCCCATTCAGGGAGTTTTGAAGTAGATGATCTTTCAGGTCCCATCCAATCCAAACCACTCTATGATTCCAGGACTTGAAATCCTGTGGAGAACAGTACATGACTTTTGAGCTGGCTGAAAAAGGTGACTTGAAAGAAGCTTTTATGTTACACCACAGTTTATGTGAAATTTGGCATTTATGGGTCAAAACCAATAAAGCCACCTGTGTTCAACTGTAAAATGGTTTATGCTTTGCTTTGTCTCTAAGCATTAATTTAAGATCCAAGGTTCACATTGCCTAAAGCCTTTGTGGATACTGTGAAAACTTGCTTCATTTTTTTTTCTGTTATTGAGGTGACAGCCAGTTTAAATGTCGATTGTAAAGTTCTTTCTCTTTCCCTACTACTGCACTTACTGCATCCTGGCCAAATGAAATTACACCGTTGTATAATAGAGGTACCTTTATAGCATAACTTATTATAATATATTCATATTATATAAAAAATTCAAAACTTATAATGTAAATTTATTGTAATAAAAAGGCATTGCAAGAGTAAAGAAGTTTTAAAAGAATGGATTAATTGTGAAATTGTCATAGCATTAGAAATCTTGTAATCCCCATGCAGGGCCCAGTTGGGCTAGTCTACTCACATAATACTTATTGTACCCTGCAGACTAACTAGCTCTGAGTCACACTATCGAATTAATTTCTTTTAATTGTAGTTGTTTTAGTAATCCTCAGCTTTGGTTTTTCTGACACACTGGTTACTGTGCAATCATTACTAAGGGTTGTCCCTCGGGTTTTTTAGTGAGGTTTTTTTGTTGGTTTTTGGGTTTTTTGCTTGTTCAGTGGGTTTTTTTCTGTTTGTGTTTTTTTTTTGCCAAAAGTGCCTCATCTCCCATAGGTCTCTATAACTATCTGAAAGTGTCACCTTCCCATTCTCCACGCAGATGCATCTCTAGCACTAGTCCATTTTCCCTTTCCAGGTTTTCCTCTGCTTCTATGAACACTACAAGAGAAGAACCAGTTCAGGAAATACATTTCACCGCTCTGTCCACATTTAACAATCAATGATGAGTCTTTTGCATTCACAGCAAGATCCTCAGAATACCTTTTGAAGAAGAAAGAAGCAAAGAGCTAGGGTTGCTATCACAATTCTTTCAGCTCAAACTGGGGGATAGGCATTGAGTTTGCCTGTAATCCCTAAAAAGGAGGATTTTTGGATGCTTTTTCTTTCAACAAAGGATTAGTTGGTGACATATTCTTTCCAAATACAAGAAGGTAGCTCAGATTCCATTTCTCTTCTGATGGGGAACCAGCTGGCCTGGTGGACAACAAGCAACTGAGTGCAGCTGTCACTGCTCTAGTACCACATTTTTTGAACTGAGTCCAGAAGGACTTTTTTTTTGTTTGTTTCAACTCTGTTCCATGATTGAAAAGTGAAAAACAAATTTTCTATCTCTCCTTCTTTTCTATAAGTCTTTAAAGGAGTCTGCAGTGCAATGTGTAGAACACCCACAGCATTGTATCCTAAACAGCAATTAGCTCTGAGAAAGAACTGTAACCATGAAGTACACATTTTAGAGCACCAAAGAATACAAATGCTTTTTTTCTAAATTATTCTTTATTATGATGTAATTGCTTAATTTTGATTTTTGTCTTAGCACGTGCTGAGAAACTCCAAGTAAACTGCTGTATTGTGCATTGATTTTCTTCTATGAATTCCTGCTGAGACAAATATTAGAACATATTTAATACAAATACACATTTATTTAATTTATATGTTCATATAAATACTAAAAGCAAGTGTTCTCAAACTTCTATATTATAGATTGAAAAATACTTGAAAGACTGCTTTGTGGAACATATGCTCTCTTTTTCTCCACCAAATAAATGAATTTGCTTCATCATTTTTAAAATTAAGTTCATAAAGGTATGTAATGACTTTTAAGGATGACTTTTTGACAATGGCAGTGCAGGATAGAGTGTAACTCCCTGGGTACATTTTTCCTGAGTTGTTTTATAGTGAGAATAGAGAAATGTTCCAGATCTGTTGCAGACATATTTTCTGACCTTGGTCAAACTGTTTAAATTGTCTGAGTGAAATCCTACCCCTACTAAAGTCAAGAGGATTTTTGCTATTTATTTGAATGGGGCAAAGATATCACATTTGAATTCTGAATTGTTAATAAGAATGGGATAACATGTATCTAACTCTCACAGCTCTTGTGAAGCTAATTAATCAGCAGAGTACTTTGGGATCCTCAGAAGTATAATAGAAG
The DNA here is from genome assembly GCA_013397295.1 of Polioptila caerulea. Lineage (NCBI taxonomy): Eukaryota > Metazoa > Chordata > Aves > Passeriformes > Certhiidae > Polioptila > Polioptila caerulea. Next base: position 40,194 of record VYXF01006042.1, on the reverse strand, counting down.
CTGCAAGTACTATTATTTATTTGTCATGTAATTGGAAACCAGCAAGGTAAAAAGTCATTGATAAAAATCCACATCACAAGGTCATTTCTTTCAATGTTGCAAATCTCTTCTTCAATCAAGAGCTTTGTAACTGATGAAAAGTACTGCCTAATCATAACATTATCAAGTCAATTTAATTGGTGCTCTGGCAGCACATGAGATCATAATGAAGTCATTTTTTGCTAGTTACAGGCTTAAAAATATTTTTATAGCTCCCTTCATCCTAGTGGAAACTTTAAAGGCCTCACAGACAGGATTAAGGTTTTCTGCCTCTGTTATACAACTGCCTTTGTGTGGTAGACACTAGCTGTTTTTAATCATGTCTAAAAAAACTACTGGTAAGCATATTACTGTGTTTATACTCCTCCTTTATACCTATTACATAGTTTTTTAAAATTTATGTTCAGATACGTCAAGGTAGAGAAGTAGCACTTTTGGATTAGAAGGGCTCTGATTTTTTCCTGTTTGAACCCTGGTAGTTGCTGAACCACAGGTTTTTAATATGCCCCGTATCTTTGAAAAACCCATTTTTGACAACAGAAAGGTCTATACGTTTTTGCACAATATTCTCTTTCACATTGTCAGAAACTTAAAGCCCCAAACTGATATTGCCTTCACCAGGTGAAGGTTTGGCGTCAGAATGGTTGGTTAGGTTTCTATCAGCATGCCCTGTTACATCAAGTGGATTGCTTAATTTACCATGGTGTAAGCTTCTGTATTGCAGCAGATGGAAATAATGTCATTTGTCTTTTCTTTGCCCCAACTCTTTCATAGCTGGAGTGACTGAGAGCTGGTTTGCCAGTCCCAGGGTCCTCCTGCCTGCCATCGCTCTCCTCCTTGAAGAGCTGGATGCCGTGCCCACAAGACCCTGCAGTGAGCCCCTGCCCCTGACCACATGCCACCTGCCACGGCTTGTGGCCAGTGAAGGGCAGGCTGTGAGTTTCAGCTCTCTTGGCACTGGCTGCTTTAGCAAGCATCTGACTAAAAAGCTCATTTTGAAATGCAGCCTTCAGAAAAAGCAGCAAATGCAAATTGGCCAAAAGGCTCAATGTTGTGGCTCAAGAAGTGATGGTGTTTATGAGGAAGAGAGTTTAAAATCAGCACCTTTCCTGCCGAGTTTCTCATTTCCATCTCCTTCCCTCCCTCCATTCTTTGTGGACTCCTCTTCTTCTTTGATATTGATCAAGCTGCACAGGCCACTTTTAATCAGTTGTGCCTGAATGTGTCTTGGGCACTGGAAAACTGAAATTTCTTTCCTTCTCTGATGGAAAGCAAGGAATTGTGGCCTCCTGCAGCCCATCTGTGGCATTGAGCACTGGCTAAGCAATGCTTTCCACTGCTTCCCACTGCAGTTTATCCAGGGAATGGTGAGAAGAGTGGCAAAGGAGACAAACCCCTGTGGGAGTTTTACAGGTGCAGATCTTTTGTCTTTATAGGCAAAACCTCATATGTTAAGAGGGAAAAAATGTTACAAGAACCCTGATAGGTAAGGCCAAGAATCATAGGAAGTAAAATAATGAAAGATAGACAGCATTTTCTTCCACTTTCCCTTGTTTAGCACCACAGCCACATCCTTACTCATATTGAAGTGCATTCTGTATGGATACTGCTCTGACAGTGTGAAAGAATTCTTAAGTGAGTGTAAAAAGTAGCTTTTCAGATGCAAAGGTTTAAAAATCCTTCCATGTAACATTTGTAAAGCAATGACTATGTTGCTTACTTCCACTGCCTTGTTCCCTAAGCACCAGCAACTTGTCAGTCTTACCACAGAAGACCCCTACTGCCATCAGACTCTAGTTCAGCACAGCCAATGCTTCAGTTTGCTCATAAATGCTAATAAAACCAAGAATTCCATCCCTTCTGTCCCCAAAATATGACAGGTTTTCAGGAAGCAGAGAACAAATCACCCCTACAGCTGGGGCAGATCTCTGCTTTAGATGTTCCTGGATAATCTGAGAAAGGGTATGTACTTATTGAATTAATATCTACATTTATTTTTTTAATATTATGAAGAAAATATTATGACCAGTACTTATGAACGTCACCTGAAGGCACTCTAAATGACCTCTCTGTGTTTGCAGGGGACTGCCTCTCCAGTTCTCCCAGAGAGCCCCAGCTGCCATACTGAGTGCCTGAAACTGCTGTGTACACTTCTAACAAGTCTTTCACATTCTCTCATTATTTGCATTGATAAATTTAGCCTAATTTTAGTCTGAAGCTTATTTATGGTAGAGCTCATTGTCCTGTAATACATATTACCTGGGATAAAATCATATACCATCTAAAATTTAGGCTTTAGATTTGCAAGTTCTTAACTTCAAATTTCAGTTTAGGCCTATTAAAAGTTTTGTCTCGATGACAATCTACTCGCCTTAATATTGTGATGAATTGGATTTTCTGTTTACCTCAATCCACCTCAAAGGTAACAGGTTTATCTTGTTAGTAGTCATTCTGGTTAACCCTGCAAAGGAAGTACCAAGTTCATTGTAGATGCAGCTTGAAAAGTTATGGTCCTCGCTAGGTGATCTGGTGGAGATGAGATGTGGTGCTGTGCTTGCAAGTGTATTTGGAAATGAAGTGAAAGTCTGATTATTTTGATAGAGGAAAAATAATAAAAGAAGACAAATTTAAATCTTAGGTGTGGATAGAACAACTAAGTGTATTTTGTTTCCCCCCATTTTTGGTTTTTCAGATGTACTTCTTTTCAAACTTTGTTTGCTGCATGATTTAATCAGAACTGCTCAAAAATCAAATGTTCCATTTTCATGGGTCTAGTAGGCACCTAATTTTTTTTTGGTGCACTTGTAAAAGGAATGCATAAGAACTGCAAGTGCACATTTTGCACTTAATTTGCTGGCTTAATATTTGCGCCAATCAACAGGGTTCCTCGAGTTTCTGTGGGTTTCTAATCACAGCGGGGAGGGAAGAATGATTTAAGTTGCCTGCCTTACAAATTTGAGGAAATAGCATGAAAATATTTTAACAGTACTCACTTTCAGCTCAGTAGCCACGTACAGAACTTTATAGAGGATGACAATATTAGCCAATAGTCAAGACAATGATCTGAGAAAAGCCCTTTTTATTTCAGACAAAGAGAGGGAAAGAGCATTGTGTAGGGGAGTGAAATTTCAGGGCAGCAGCTCCACTGAGGGCTTGTTAAATCTTTCATTTGGGCGATTCACCTGCTGCTTATAAGCAATGAAAATGGTAGACAGCAGATGTGAAGGCTAGGAGGGGCTATAATGATGTGAAAAACAAGTTGGGTGACTATACAGAATCAAGAGAAGGATTGAGACTTACTTTTTTGTATTTGAACCCCCCCCTTCCCATGTTATCATGATCCCAAACACTTTAAAAACTTCCTTTCAAAACAAAATGTATAAAAATGTGAAAAATAAAATTAATAAATAAGCACTCCCCATTTTTTTGAGTAACTGAAAAAAAAGGTAATCTTGAACATGACGATTCTTGATCCCTGCATAACTCTCATTAACATTCACCAAGACTTGAATATGATCCTCTGATTATGTGAGGTTTAGAATACATAAAATTTCCCTAACACAGATGATGAAAAATTCTGTTTATTTGGACCACCAGGATGTAGGTTGGCTTTTCCTATATTTTGTCACTCCCAAATCACACACCTTGCTGATGTTGTTTCCCATAGAAATGTTTGTGTTTTGATTTAAATCAGACAATAAAAGAGTTTGAGATCTGCTAAATTAGGAACAAAAGAAAAGGCTTTGTGCTCTGCTGCCTATAGTCTAACCATTATGGTTGTAGTAATGTGCTGTGAGAAGCCATTGGCATGCTAAAAATACACTACTTAAACAATAATCCATGCATAAAAGAGCCTGAAAGGAGATATGGCATATACCTAATGAATTCTGGATCTTTTCCATGCTTACCATTTATAGGATTTGAAAATTGCCAACCCTTCTTAATATGTTAAAATGTTAAAAGTTTAACAAAAAAACAAACACAACCCCTCTAAATGAATTCAGCAATAGCAGCAGAAATTGAATGCTCTATGTGCTAAATGACTGGAGGTTTGTTTCTTTTTTATTAAAAAAACCCAAACAAACAAAAAAAACCAAACACCCAGATTTTATATATATATATATATATTTAAAACAGATGCATGGTTGTAAATACAGGGTGGTTGTAATATTCCAAGCACATATTTAGGGACTTCCTCCCTTTTCCAAATCTCACTCAAGTGGAACATACACTCATTTCTGTAACAAAAATTCTTTCTACTCTATTGGCAAAATGAATAGCATCAACTCAAAATATTTAAAAATTTAGTCACATCCACATCTCGCAGCCTATAAGGAGCTTTCACGCTTTTGGGCTCGCTTTAGATCTTTAATACCCTTTCCTTTTGTGTCAAGGAGCTCACGAGGCGTAAAGAAGCACTGATAAACCCACTTAGATCCCTTCCTGGGCCGTCACCTCTCCCTGCCAAGCGGCTT
>VYXF01006042.1:0-35668 GCA_013397295.1 Polioptila caerulea | reverse complement strand
CTTTAGGTGGTAACTGATCTGTGACAGGCTGCCAGTCAAACAGAGCATTTCTGAAAGCTGACACAAAAGACTGAGCGCCGGAGAAAGGAGAGGGAAATAAGAAAAGAAACCAAACTGTATCAGCGGCTCCGGGCTCCCAGCCCCCATGCCGCGGCCAGGTTCACGGCAGGGGCAGCCGCAGCCCCGCGATAGCGATCGGCGGCCGCGCCGGGCGGGGCCGGCCCGCTCACGGCCCTCAATAGCGGCCCGAGGCAGGGTGACAGTCGGAGCCGGAGTGACACGGGCATGCTGTCAGCGCCGCCGCTNCGCCCCGCCCGCCTGCTCCGGCCGCCGCCTGTCCCGGCAGCGCAGGGGGACAGCCACCTCCAGCGACACTTCATGGTGTGCTGCCGGCATGGGGGCCACAGCTCTGCCTGCGCGGCTTCGGCTCCGACAGACCTTCCAGCCCCTTCCAGCCTAAACGGGGGATGCAAGGGGGGAACTACAAGGGAGCTGTGAGAGGGCATGTAGTAAGGGCAAGGGGTCGTGGCTGTAGACTGAAAGAAGGGGGATTTGAATGAAATAAGAGTAAGAAATTCTTTACTGTGAGGGTGATGAGACATTGGAACAGATTGCCGAGAGATGTGCATGCCCTGTCCCTGGAAGTGTTCCCGGGTCCACTTAGATGGAGCTCTGAGCAACCTGGTCTAAGTAGAATATTTACATAGCAGAGGTCTTGGAAGTAGGTGATCTCTAAGATACCTGCCAAACCAAACAGTTCTGTGGCTCCATGATTATATGATTCTGTGATTAGAGAAGGGCAGTGAAACACAATAGCAGAGAGAGAAGGACCCTTGGAAAATATGCCTTTCAAATTCTCTTCTCCTGTGTGTTTTTGTACACCTGCCTGCATGTGTCTTGTAGTGATCCGAATGAAAAAAAAAAAAAAAATCTACCGGACAAAACCCCACCTTTCATGTGAAGTTGTATTGCTTGTTTCATCAGGGAGAAAATGAAATATTTTTTTTAAATGTTTTACTGGCTTGGTGAAACTTGCTTAAAATGGTTCTGCTGGCTCTCTTACGAGAACGATTGGAGGAAGTTTGAGAGCCCTCAGCTCGGGTCTCTGGAGCAACTCCCTCCAGCATTTCTCACCCCTTAGCTCCCATACTGTGAGGGTCTGCTGGTTGCAGCAGAAAAGTCACAAGCTCTGGGTTATTTTTGGGTTTGTTTGAGGGTCTATTACGACCTTCAAAACCTAACAGAATGGAGTGCTGAGTGCTGCTTGCCTTGGATTAGTTCCCACAATTTGAACTTGCCAGTGTGGTCACAGGAGCTGTTGGGGTAGCAGAGAGGGCTCCTGGCTGCCCCACCACTATGCAAATTGAGCTGCTGTACCGATGAGCACTGACCTCACATCACCCATTAGTCCACAGAGCAGGATCAGGCATTTCGGGACACAAGGTCTTCTGTATTTTTTTTTCCATCCCTGGAATGTTTCTTTCCACGTTTGTATGAGGTGGAGGGTCTGGTGAAGGAAAAAAATTAAGTCAAATGGCAGCATTACACCCCCCAAAATCCCAGAGTATCTTAAGATCATGTGCTGGAAATGCAAGAAGTGACTTTACACTGCCCATCACTCCATTTAGTATCCAGTTTATTATCCAACTTAGTAACTTCTTTGAGCAAATCATCTATTAGCAAGAAGAAATATATGCTTTTTATCTAGTTTAGGATCCTTCAACTTGGACTAAGTTGTGCAAACATGTACCAAGAACAGATTCAACAATATTTGATTCTTTTAAATCTAAAGTAATTTCTCCTAGTCTGTCATGAATGGAGAATTATTCTAATTGTTCTACACTCAAGAGGAATTTAGTCTTTAGAGAAGCACAAAGTCTCAGCACACTAAGCCTTGGTTTATGCTGATGCCTTTATACAGAGGGGGATACTCCCACTGGCAGCAGTTTTCCAGTGTAGCTCTGGTAGATGAGAGCAGAGGAAGCATTCAGCAGCCTCTGCACCGAGGGGATATGTGGAAAACCCTTTTCAATTCATCTCCCATTCTGAACTGTTCTCTCCAGGTGGTCCCAGTGAACCACAATCCTTTTTCAAAAATTATGCTGTTATCTGATGGGTGGATCTGGTAAAGAGGGGAATACATTCTCCACTTAGAATAGAAAACAATTTTCATTTCTTAAGTCTTAAGGGCTACTTATTTTTTGGGGGGGATAACTCATCTAATTGATTAATTGCGAAAATTTTATTTTTTTTCAATCTTTTAAGACGTTCTCGTTCTTTTTTTTTGTCTCAAGCATGGAGACAACAAAAAAATTAGTGCTTTTATTTTGAAAAAACTACAGCAAAACCAAATGAGAGCTGCTGGTTTTGACTTGGAAAACTATTCTTCTTAGTGCAAAATCTTCTCAAATTAGTATTGAAAAGTGATATTTTTAAAAAATATGTTATCATATTTTTAAACTTTAGGACATTAAGCAGGTTGGTTTTTAAAACATGTTAAGAGGTCGAGGTGAATCCTAAAGGGAAATCTATGAAGATATCAGTAGAGCTTGTGTACTTTTTTTGTCATTAGTTACCTTTTTCTCTTCCTGGCCTGAGGTTTCTGGAAAGGCTGAAGGCAGCTGATTTCAGATAGTTTCTGTGTGCATAAAGGGAATTCTTAAATACTGGATTAAACTGCTCAAAGCATAACAATAATCCTCAACACTGAGGAAGGTGAAATATTCTCTACAGATTATGAATTCTAGATTTTTGTCATGTCATAAATATTTCAAGATTTTGGCTCAAAAATTATAGGAGTCATCTTGCTGCTACACAAAAAAGTTTTAGTAGCATTAACTTATTTTCTTTTTTGTTTGAACAATGTTGTCTTACAGAACAGTGCCAAACAACAGCTTCATGGAAGGTCGGAGCACATTTCTCTCCCATATAGTTTATTTCAATAGATAAGCATCAAAGTTAGATGCTATTGTAAGCTAAAATAAATAATTTTTTATTGTAAGCTAAAAAATAATTTTTCCTGAAATAAAATAAAATATTTTAAAATTTTGTTTAAGAATGCAGTTAAAATTATGAAGAATTTGGGCATTGGAAAATATATGCCTATTGGTACCATCTTTTTCTGACTGAATCTAGATCTAATGGTGAACACTTAGATAGTTTCCCACCTGAAGCCATGTACAGTTCCTCTCCTAACATTTACAAAACAATTTTGCTTTCAAACTTCACACATAGTAAATGTGGGAAAGTCCAATCTGGTAGAAAATAATGAAGATGCATCTGAAAAATACAATTTGGTGTCCAACAGTTGCAGTTCAGTCCTCAAGCTTTGTCACACATTTGTCCAGTTACAGATACTTCAGGTTTCATTATTTAAAAGATTCTGGAGAGGTTTAGTGTCCTTTTATATTTTTGAGAAAAGAGGATGCATTCTTTAAAATGTATTCAGCACTAGCTCCTGTCTGTCTGCACCACAAGGGGCTAAATTAATTTTATAAGCCTGAGAACATTATGATGGATATTTGTAAGCACTTTTGCTGTCTGACAGTGAGCCCGGCATAGTTTGAGGTGGAAACCTGCTAATACCTTTTTTTGTGTGTGAGATTTTGTAGGGGTTTATAGAAATCATAGTCTCCACTAAATTCACACTAAGTCACACATCCACTAAGTCTTGAGGCTAAGCTATAACCCATTGGGAAGAAAACTATTCTTATGGTATTCTTATCATAGATCACATGAACTCCAGTAGAACAAAAACATTCAAGGGCACCTGCATTGGTTTATATCACATTAATATTTCATAGATATGTTCTATCCCAAGAAAACAGGCCTGACTATCAATGTGTCAGGTAGAAAATTTTAAAATTCCTAATTTTAGGATACCGTAATTTAAAAGAGGAAGAACGTGAAGAAGTATTTGTGATTCATAAAACTACATCCTTGGAGATATTCAGATCTGGACTGTACAAAGTCCTGAGCAACTTTATCTGTGCTGGTTCTCTATTGAATTAGGGGTTGAGCCAGATGACTTCCAGAAGTTCCTTCCCAAATAAAAGTATTTTGGCATGGTGTACATTGAAGAAGCTACTAACAGGTGGTAAAATCTAAAATAATGGCAGCAAGCCTTATCCACTTGTGACAGAAGTTGACTAAGCTGTCTAGGGCTTTTCCATCCATCACTGCATCACCTGCATGAAACCAAACAATTTCTGCGTGTTTTCAAAGCCTGAGGGAGACATTTGGGGCCAGCTAATCTGATCAATTCCCTCCACCTACTTGTTTCTGGTGCACCAGTTGTCCCCAGCATCGTCAAGGTCTATTCAAACTTGTGTTGATGTCTTTCTAGCACCTGGTTAGAATGGAATAGAATACTTTCAGAACTGAACGTTGAAACCTTATCCTATCTAAAATATCACTGGCTGCCTCATGTAAGGCTCAGATCGTCATCCTTCTGTGGCAATAAGGAAAAACCTTTGAGTTTCTATAAACTGTAGCTCTTATGTGACCACCCATCAGGAAGGGTTTCTGGTTTGGCCAGTATGATTGGAAAGGTGTTTGCATGCTATGCAAAACTGAGAGGCATCACGAGTTTGCTGATGGCAGGAGTCTCTTTTACATAGCAGGACAACTTGCATGGAAGCAAAGGATCTGATGGGTCAACACAAGACGTGTCTTGCTCAGGGCACTTTCCATGATTTTTTTTTCTCTTGCGTAGTTGAGATGTAATTTTAAAAATTTTTACTTAATTTTATTTTCCTGTTCTGTAAATATTGTTTCAGAACTCAATGTACTCTGTTTCCCTTAAGAAGAGGTATTTGCAAGCCTAAGCTCAGCTAAATTATATACACACACATATATATATGTATACGTAATTTGCAAAAGTAGAGTTTTGGCCGGGAACATGTTGCATCTTTGAGTCTACTTAAATATTATCTTCTGTTTTTAAGTTAAAACATTTAAATCTGTTTAAAACTAGCATTCAAACCTTGAAAATCAGCTTGTAAACTAAGGCTGTCCAGAAGTTTACTGAGTTTAGGAAAATATTTGTAGATAATCAGGAGGCAAGGATAAAAAGAAAAAAACCTCACTCACCTCTTATGTTTTCAGCAACTCCTCATGCCAGAAAACCTAGCATGGGAGAAATAACAGCTAGGCTGAATTGGAAAGGCTAGAATGCTGTCCTGTTGTGGGTGGGCTCTTCATACTTCTGAAGTTACAATGTTTTTATTTAAAACCTGAATTGGATTTCTAGGCATGTATGGTACATGCCAATTTAAAATTATTGAAGTTCTTCATAGTGTTAAGAGTGCTTCAGTTTGAAAGAGTGAGGATTTCCTGCAAATGCCAAGTAAATTGCTCTGCAAGTCCAGAATCTTTGATCACCTCTGAATTGAAGTGCTTACAGAAGATGTTGCAGTGTTCTAATAATTTTACAGCTCTCTCTGAATCATATGCCTAGAACCCCAATCATTTCCAATTTAAAGAGTTCTCATTATTTTGAAGTTCTGTGTGCAGTATAAAAATGATTTAAGATTATTCTGCAGCTTTTCATTTTTATTTTGTGAAAAATGAAACTTTTTTTTTCTTTTTTAAAGGCCAGCTCTTTCCTCTGCAAGCTGGGAGACATTATGAGCTAATTCAAACATTTCATGTTTAAAATTGAAATTGAACCAAATTCTCTCCAAATAGCAATGATGATGGCTGGGGGAAAATGAAGGGGAAAAAAAAAAATCCCTGCCTGAAAAGCCGAGAAAATACAAAGTAAGAGGCTGTCAGTGATCCTTTCTGGGAAAAGTGTGAAGAACAAGAAACATATTGTCACTGTTCAGATGCGGTCAAGGTGAAGTGGGGAGACTGAATGAAAGTTACAACAATGTGACAAAAGAGAGACACAGATCCATTTAGTCTTGGAAGGAAGAGAGCAGGAGGCACAGAAGGCTAGTTCACATATTTCTTCTAAGCTGATTTTTGCTGTCATTTTATCATACAATTTCAGAGGGAAATGATGTATGCCCTTTTGTATCTCCTGACTTTGTCTTTTAAGAATAACACTTCGTTTCTTTCTCACTCGAGACCTTGTTCCTTTTTAGCACGTGGCAGTCGTATATTGTTTATAAGTCACATAGCTTTCCAAAGAAAAGCCTCATCACTATTTCTTGGTGGCAGTTGAGGTTTTTTGTTTGTTTATTTTTTTCTTTCCCCCAAGCACATGCACTAGATGGTCTTTGTTCTCAGTGACTCATTATTGAAGAGGAAAAAAAAAGGGCAAAAAAAGAAGTGTTCTGGGGGAGGAAGCTCACCAACTGGTGGGGATCCTTATGACTGCACCCTATTTTGCTACAAGTTGCACATAAAAATCACTCTGCTTACTTCCCACCTGGAAACCCTCACCTGCTCCTTCTGGTCCAGAGCTAGAATGGGAGCTCTCCGAAAGAAAGGGGAGAAAATGAACGTAAAAAGCATTCTGATCTAGATGGAGTAGAGTTACGTTAACATATGAAAAGAAAAAGGGATTAGGGAACCCACCTGCCATTGCAGATACTTCAGCAGTAAGGCAGGAAATGGTGTGGAGGTTGGATGAAAAACTGGTAGATCGGAGCAGAGAGTTTTTAAGAGTTTCACAATTGTGTTACTAAGGAAGTCTGGAAAATCTGTAGATTTCCAAAACAGATGTTGAGAGGGAAAAAGAGACATGGTCCATCACAACATCAGCACTTCCAATCATTTGAGAGAAAGAAAATGTAATCTTTGTGTGTCATACCTTGCATTACATACGTGCAATGTAGATCTGCATTTTCTGTTGTTGTCCTTGTTAAGAGCTGTGAGGCACCTCAGGACATGAATACAGCTGCTGTGGGTTTGGGCCCTGGTTTACAACCCTCTGCTTCTACTTGACAGTATTGTAGTGGGGCTTGGGAGCCTTTTCTGCTGCACCTCTTTTCCACTTAGCACATGTTTTGTGGTGAAGAATTAATACAACCTCAAAAGACACAGTGGGTTTACAGTGGGAAGGACAGGAAGATGAGCTCCCTTCAGACACCTCTGCTTCCAGCAGAGGGAAAGTGTGATTTCATAGCATTCTGAAGCCAATATCATCAGTTAAAACCTATCATACCTGCGTGGAAACCAAGTCTAGAAAAGCTGTGGTTATTTAGGACATTGTGCTCTCCGATGTTTCCAGTCAACCATTCATCTTAAATATATTTATAAATAAAACTTACAAAGCTAAAAATGTAATTTGGAAATCTGTTAAGAATAATCAGGCTCAAAAATTCCTCCTGGACTTTTTGTGGCAGGTACCTGAACCTATAGGGAGAGTGATTTGTTTCTTTGCTGCTGTACCAGGAAACATTTAGTGAAACTGGTATTTCCCTTGTTCCTCTCTATTTAAGATTCCCCATTTTTAATTTCTTTTCAGTTTTCTTTCTTTATCCACACTCCTCATATATCTAGCTTTTTTATTCCCTTTATCTTAACTTTCCCCTGAATTCATGTTCCTTTTCACTTTCTAATTCCCAGTATTTCTACTGCTTTTCCATTTCTTTTGAATGCTCCCCATCTTGCCTGCAGAGACTCCCTGCAGAAATTCCTTCACAAACCCCTGCTATCCTTCTTGCTGTGGCTCTTTTCTCACTGAAATCTAGAGATGTTACAGAAGTTCCTGTATGTGCAAGAAAAGTTGCCAGGATTTATCCACCTGTGGTTCAAATGTAGGGTCATTGCATTTCAGCTTTCTGATTACCTGAGATTTTTGAGAGATTTTGGTGAACAATCTCTCTTGTCTACTAAGCAATGCTCAAAATACACGGTAGAAATAGTATGAATGTAATTTTCATATTTGCATAATCAGTAGTATCACTCAGCAATTAGTATTTCACTAATAATATCCAAACAAACATAATTTCCCAAATTATAGAAAACTCAATCAGAAATCGTGCTTTATGGTGTGTAGTGGTCTGTTGGAGGATATCAAATGCTTAAAAGAATAAAATTGCTTTTGTTAACTTGAAGATTAATACCCCTACCAAGTTTCAATTTACATGGGTACAAAAAAAAGTAAGTAAAAAACAATTAGTTGGGTTGTTTTTTTTTCCCCTAAGGATGCTTTTATACTGTTATACAGCTTGGTGCTACAAAACACCAAAAGTTTAATTAATATTTTAGGTTGATTTTTAAGGTAACATTTATTGATGTCCTTCTAGCATATTCTGAATTTTGAGATATACTGTTCCCAAAGTAAATAGGTAAATTGCTCCATTAGAGGCATCAGTTCATTAGGACCAGTACAAGCTGCTGCCTTTTGTCCTTCAGCTCCCAGGAATCTGTGAAAGACAAGTGCACCTGTTTTGGGCTGGTTCCTCTGACCTGCAGTCCTTCAGCTTCAAAAGCAAATGAGACACCAAATACCATTAATCACTGCTGTGTTGAGTACTCACAGACTGAAATGTGCTATTTCCAGATATTACACACCAGTACAAACCCCTTATATGTGTTACAAGTTACCCTGAGAGGAACTCTTCATCCTGGTTTGCCGTCCATAGTTGTTACAGATGCAGTTATAAGAAGTCTTCCTACAGGATCTACGATTTAAAAATTACCTTTTAGCTATGCCATATTTTAAACATTAAAGTAAAGGTCTGTGCATTGTTGGTAATGCACATGGCTGCTTGCTGTGTTGTGTACAGAATGATCTATATGCCACCCATACTGAAACTGGTTATTAAATATGCTGGCTCAGTTTACTGGTAGCTTTAATTCACTTCTGTAAAGAGGCACTACTTGTAACATCAAAGCAGGGGAGACATTAGCTCTTTTCCCCTATAGCCTCTGACCTGAAAGCTTTGCTTTTTATCTCTGTATAAAAGGAAAATACTCTTTTCAAAGAAGCCTGGCTAGAATGTGGATATTTTCTCCATTGTAGAATAAGAGCCTGTGAAAGTAATCTACAATTTTTCATCTTTTTTCAGAGTATTGTTTCTTTTTGGACATCATGCCTCTTTGAGAGTTAAAATTCTTGCTTTCAAGTAATAGTGACTGGGAAGTGCTTTCAAAATCCTGAGGTACTTCTGTTTTCTGTAACCCTGTCAGCCTGAAGAAAGGTGATGGAACATTTCTATTTTTGAAAGAGGGATATATTGTGTAAGAGAAAGAAAATAAAGTTTGAAAAACAGTTCATACTCAAAATAATGGGTAAGATACAAATCCCATTAATTGTACACAGGGTTTGTAAGGGAGCCAAGATTTGACAAATCAAAACTATATTTTACCTTGCAGATGTTTCCACTTATTTAAAAAAGAATTAAAAAATCATATAGCAAATTATTTTCTCAAATGTATTGGAACTTTTAAATGGATTGGATCATCTTATCTTTTGACCTTTATGTATCAGGTTTTTTTGTGTAATCTAGCTTGTCTTGTTTCAGTTCAGCATTTTAGGATTCTTGACATTTTGGCTTTTAGATTCTTAACTTGAGCTGTCTTGGAGAGGGGTTGGTCTTCAGAAACAGCTCAGTATACAATGCCAAAATTTTTTTCTGGTGTATGACCTGCACAATTTCTTTTGAGTATCTGATCCCTTGTTCAGAGGCAATCACGTGGAAAGGAGTGCTTTAAACAAACATAGGTGCAGTAAACAGGAAAAGGAAGACCAAGCATAAATCAACATATCATATCACAAATTTTTGGTATTTTGCTGCTTCTAAAGATATTTTAATTTTAAATTATCTTCCAAATAATTTCCTAAACTCATGATCACTGATTGTATTACAGGTACTGTAGAGTGCCATAGTAGCATGATCTGGACTCCAAGGTTTCCAATATAATCTGAAACTTCTTTTTCTACCTGTGTTTATTGCAATGACTTTTTCTTAGAATCCAAATAGGAAACAGAAGAATCATCTCAGTTCTTTTCCACAATTCCTGGTTTCTGAGATGGCATTAAGCATTACTCAGTCTATGACACTTAAGTCACAGTGGTGTTAAGTCAGTGATTAATTCAATGAAAACTCATTGATTTTTGGATGCTTTAGGTGAGCCTTTTAATAGATGTGCATAGTTCCTTGGGGTGGGTGTTTTAAAATTTAGCCTAGGCTAAATATTGTTTAGCCAGAGGAAGGGTGGCACAGTCCAATTCTGAAGTAATGGCATAATTAAAAATAAAATAAAGCCTCTTGATTTTCTCTGTAAGACTTCATATGAATAAATACATTTCAATCTTTCTTCTGCTGGAAAAAAGATAAATCACCTGTTTGGTGAGGCACATAATTTTATGATACTCAGAGAAGTGCAGACTAGCACATACTTTTAAGCATAAATACTTTTGTTTACAAAATAAGAGAGAACAACATTAGTGTAAGTTTTAAAAATGTCTTACTACTTTTTGTTTTTAATATATTGGTTTTTGATTGTAGCAGAGAAAAGATTTTCTTGCAGAGTTAATTTTCTTAATAGGAAGCACATATATGTTCTTAAGTTATATATATATATAAGTTATATTATTAAATATATATTTTATCATGTGCTAGACATAGTAGGAATTGTGTCCCTAAAATACTTCCCTGGAATTTTGTAAGCAGAAATGTAAGAAAGAGAAGAGAACAAAGTTTATGCGTTTTTTGGTCTTGGTTTGTTGTTTTGTTTTTTTTTCCACAGATTGTAATAATTAATAATTTAGAAATATCAAAGTGTTTTCAAAATGTAAATACAAGTAAATTATGTATTAAACTTGTACAGCTAGTTGGAATAATCTGAAACCATCTGCCAAAAATGAATATCTTAGCTTGCATTCAACTAATATGCCAACTTATGGTTACTTACATTTTACTCCTGTTTGCTACAGGTGAAGTGGGTGAATATCAGACAGCTCATTATAGAGACATGCATGCTGCATTCCCAAAGTAGGATGACAGAACAAGTCATGGTATGTATTGTAATTTCAGTTCTACAATACATCTTCAAGCTGTCTGAGGTAAAATGCTTACTAAGCACTGCATTGGGGCTGTCAGATTTCTTCATGGGGTGGTAATTAAATTGAGGCAGCTCTACCGTTTATTTTGTGGAACTAAGCCAGAATTATCTGTGTCCTAAAAATATTCTACTGTAAACTGCAGGTTGTAGCAAGAACACAGTTTTTTGCATATAAATTCTCTTTTATGGAAAACATCCTATTTCCCCCTCTTTTTTTCTCTCCTTAGGTTGTGGGGGAAGAAAGCTGTCATGTCACTGGACTAGTTTAAGTCTGAGGGAAGCTGGCCATCAGAGATGTTTAAGACTGCAGACATTTGGGCTGGATTCCAGTTATGACTAATAGGGATAAAAGACTGATGGTCATTGTGGCTAAAGGTGGCATTAAAGTTTCCTGTCGGATTTACAGTGTTCTTAGCCCTTGTATAATTTAGACTAGCCTGGGGGCCTAGTTGGCCATGGCTGGCCACTGCCTAAAAAATAAAGCTGAATGCACATGAGGATGCAATGTGACAAATGAATAGGAATTTTCTTCTGGTCATTTCTGGAGACCAGCTTCATTATTAAAACACATGGGAGCTGCTGTGCTGGGTCAGACCAAGGGTTCTGGTAGCTCAATGGTGTGTCTTTGCCAGCACTCTAGCATTCTGCTCTAAAAATCAGAGCTATTCCAAAGTACCCTGGCTCAGAGATAGTGCTCAGGATGTAGTGTCTTCTCATTACTGTCACTGATGTTCTTCCTGAGAGAAGGCAGTGAGAATTGCAGGTAACTTTAATGATATAGCCACACAATGGACTCATAGAGCAGCATGATTATGTTCTTGTCTTCTTATCTACTTGCTTTCTAGTGAATCTGACCTTTCTGAAATCTGTAAGTTACCTAAAAACTATGGTGAGATAAGCACAATTGTAACTAGCTGAATATCAAAAGTATATGCAACTCATATAACTGCAAATTCAATTCCAAATAATTTTTTTAAGATTGGAAAGGGTGAGGCTGTTGTATAAAGGAGGCTCTCATAGGATAAGTTTCCTATGATGCACAAATTAGTTTATTTTATAATTTAATATCCTTTAGAAAATTGTTTAGATTGAGTTCAGTTGATTTAGCCGGACAATGAGAACAAAAACTGGGGAGGAAATAGCATACGAATGCAAAACATTTTTCAAGTGTACAGTGTGTAAGAACTATTAATGGAATATCTTGAAATAAATGAAATCTCCTGCAAAAGCTATAGTTTAATTTTATTTCTTTTTAAAGAAAGGGTGGTGAATATGAATGCACGATGAGAAACGCTGAAACCCACTGTTTACTCTAAAAAAATGTATCAAAATGATTGTTGTCCTTTTCCAAACTGAAATAAACATATATATGGAAGTACTTAAAACAGTGTCCAATAAATAGGTACATTAAACAGAAAAGTATTATGTAGGAAAGAAGTTGGAAAGTTTATTCATGTGCTCCCAACTGCTCAGGGTCTACCTATAGTCAGAAGAGAAAGGTATGGATTCCTATGGGGGAATTCATAATAATAATATGAACTAACTTGGTTCTTACTTTGAAACACAATTTGTCATCAAAGGATATTGTGACAGAAGACAGTGCAACTGTTTCATTAATAACATTTCTTATACCATTCTCTGATTATGAAAAAGCTTTTTGTTGTTGAAAGCTGTGATTTGCCATTTTAAAAAATACATGTATTAATCTGGCTCAAATATCTTTTACATCACAAATAGAACATTTGGAAGATATAATTTTCCTTATTAATTCATATTTTCTCCATGATTATTCAATTTTGAAGCACATTACCTCCTTGCTTATTTGTATTTTCTTTTACCTTTGGTAAACAATTCTATATACATGTCCACATGCTTTGATTTTACTGCAGTTTTTTTCTGGTTCCCTTGTCATCTTTGCTTCATTCTGTTTGATCTTTTATGCTTAATGAACAACAGTTTTCACTTAGAATAATCTTTATGCTTCTTTGAATTTTTAATAGCATATTGTGATGGTATTACTGATGTTACGCTAAGTCCCTCGTCCTGCAAAATCTGATTCATGTTTCTCACTTTGCACAATCTGAACAGTCCCACTGGAGTTCAAGAGTTACACACAAGAGCATAAAGCTTTGTGTCCTAATTGCCTTTAGTGGACTAATTTCCAGTATCACAAAGCCCCATTTTAGGGACAGTTGCTTAGATCAGAAAATGCACATTTCACTGGAAACGACTGTAAAAATGTGTCCTCAGCTGGAACCTGGAGAACAAAATTTTAATCTGGAGTAAATTAAGCCTATATCTTGAGGAATACATCTCGACCAGCAGCATTTTATGACTATCTGACAATCATTTGTACTCTTGAAACATAGAAATAGCTTTATTTTTGTACTAATATTTTCAGAGTTGCAGTTCATAGTGCAAAGCATGAGGCAGTAAAAGCAGCACATTTGATTTTTTCCCCCCACTCTCTTACTCAGAGGAAAGTAGCTAGAGTAACAGGCAGTAATTAGCTTTCAGCCAAATTGTGTACGAAAATTCAGTCTGTAGACTCGTTGCATCTATGTCAGCCTGAAGATTAAAGGCTTCTTAACTACATAGTGGCACAACAGCTGAGCAAGCTGTGAAGGAGCCAGTGGGGTTTGTAGTATAATTATTGGTCTTTGGAACACTGGAAGAGTCAGGATTTCTGTGTCCAATCCAGACAAACAGAAGTCTACATTCTTGTCTCTGTTTCAGTAGATCACCATATAGCACTGGGGATTTCAACATAGCTGACACAATTTCTACAGTGCTGGAAACATAATATTCATTGACATGGTAGATGCACAGACCCCAGTAAAGTTATTGTTTAGTCATCCCTGCTTTTGGCAGCATGCTGCAGCTTGCTAATTAATTTGGTTGCTGTTTGTGCTTTTTTTCTTACCACTGTGGATATAATCAATGGATATCAGGTGTTCCACAGTCAGGAAGACAGCTGTGAAAATGTACTCTGAAGTTATGTTGAGATTATCCTTCAAGTTTTGTTATTAGGATGAAAATAGCAAAAATATTATTAGCAAAAATATTCTAATGCATTTTTAAATAGAGAGCTTAAAAGCAGTGAACTGTATTGTCTTCCATTGGAGGTATCCTAAACAGAACCAAGCAAAAGTAAATAATTTTCAGATAATTTTGCTTTCTTGACTTGAGACAGCCAAAACTTTCTTCAGCTGTACCAGACTGCCATCTTGGCTTTCCATCATGGAGCATCTGGGATACCAATCTTCAATTACCCTTTCTCACTTGTGTTGCTTATTTCTTCTGGCAAACTTATCATTTGCCTCTGATTTGAAATAATTAATTTCCTTTTCTAACTACTCTGTGAGTTTCACTAGCTGTTTTTTCTTTGTTTGGAAATCAAATTAGGTCAATTCCATTTCGGTTCAGATAACGCGTAAATGAATTAGGTGGTGCAGACATTACAGCTCTAACCTAGAAGACTGGTTCTGGAGACCTCAACATGCCCTCAGATTGGAAAAAGGAGGGTTCCTAGCAAGTTCGTTTTCTCAGTTAATATGAAAGTACTTATTGAAATATAGATTTGGGGTTTTTTTCTGTATTTCTTAAAGACATCATCTCTAGGATCTGAGTTGAGGGAGGAAGAGGAGAACAAACAGAATTATAGTCAATTTCCTTTTTTTGGGCCTAGAGTGTTGGAAAGAAGCAAAGATGGGTGGATTCAGTGGGTACAATGAATATAATCTTCTTGAAAATGTCATCCTCCCACATTAATTTTCAAAATATTGATTATTTTGGATAATGCTTCAAAGAACCAGCTTTAACAAATACTGTCAATGCAAGTGATGGTGATAGGAGCTCAGTGGTTAAACGGGATTGGAAAAATGTTATGAAGAGTGAGGGCCATACTATGGTGGTTTTCATGGCAGGTAATCCTTTATTTATATCACAAATTTAACTTCAGTAGAACAGAAGTCCATACTTTTGAATGTTTTAAACCAAAGCAGTAGCAAGAAATAGTCTGTGATACTCTCAGGATTTAATGTCTGCTCTGAATCCCTGCTGATGTTAGGTCGTGTGATCCATTTAGTGTCCCTTTGCCCCTTATGCTATTTGCCCAGTAAGGCTGATCCAGAAAGGGGATTAGAAATACTCAAGGCACCACTGCATTTTAAAATTTCTTTAAATGAAATCAGAGGGTTTTTTTTCCTAATAGGTACTTTCCAGGCAGAAATCAATTAGTCTAATAGTGTTACTCCTCTCCAAAATGGAATTGTACTGAACTGGTTTGATATCTTCTTATAATTGCACACTGTATGGTTCTTTGACTCTTATCTCTCCCTCAGTCTGTGAATTTGAAACCATCAGGAAGATGTCACGTTGGTATGAGTATTCTTCAGTGATAAGAACAGTAATTGTTGTAGGGAGACTTCTTAATCTTGGGTCACTCAAATCCCTTTTAAAGACAGCAGGTGCTCTCCAGAACAAGCATTAACAAGAAGAGATTATGAGGTAACCTGTTGTTCTTTATATCTCAGCATCTCTTGACAAAGCTTACCATCACTGTGTTCAGAAGCCAGTCAGTACAGAAAAAAAATCAAACATGACTCAGGAAGGAACTAAAGTTTTCAGTACTAAAGAGTGGATTCATTTTAAAGGGTGAATACTGAGAACTGTTACAGGGAAAAATTATATTTAGATAAGATAATTGTATATAATAAAAGCAAGTAATAAATTTGCAGGGGTTAAAAAAATAGAGCTGCAGATAACCATGGTATAATGCAACCAGAAAAAAATTCTGCTTCTTCAGAAATCAAAATCTGAAACTGCATCTTGCCAGATTTGCATTGTGTTGAAATTCCTTCTCCATTGTACCCCTCATCTTCTTCCCAGCCATGGCAAACAAGGTGAAAGCAAGTTAGTCATTCATATTGTCAGACTCTGGCACTGCTAACTGTATGACTTCATACAGACAGGCTGGTGCTGTGGGCTGCTTTGCATACACAGGGTGAATTCTTGAAGCTGAACATGCTCAAAATTTATGAAATTCTGCATCCAAATGCCAACTAAATTTTGTTCAAATAAGATTTTGTTTTCTAATTCTGTCCATTTCCATCAAGATTGTGACACAAAATTAGCTGTGTGAAGCAGGTCTATGGCAATCTTTGGGAGGTCAGGAATTAAGCATAGGATAAAACATTGCATTCAGATGATAAAGCCACTTTCAAAACCAGTTCAAGGAAAATTTTTAAAAAGGTATTTAGATCCAAAGGTGTAGTTAGCACTTTCTAAGAACACACTAATCTCAGGGAGTGTTAGGGACTTAACCCTTCTTCACTCTACTTTGAAAAAAAAAAATCATCTAGGCACCTATATCTGCCTCTAAGTTCCTCAAATGCTTTTTAAAAAATCTGGCCTTTGATAACTCAAATCCCCTTGACTTTCTGAAAGGCTTTTCATCCTGAATTCTAGATCCTCATAGATTTTGAGTGTCTAAGTCTCTTAAATTAAAATATGAGTTAAAGGCCCAGGTACTTTTGAAAAGCTGAACCTTGGTGCTCAAGTCACTGGAGAAAAAGAATGTTAGACTGCTAATTCCCTCAGGTGATTGAGAAATATTTTCCTGTCATGTCTGAGAAACTATTCTAGAGGAATTTACTTTGTTAATCACTTGCTTTGTCCCAAACTTTTTATAACATTGTGTAATATTTATTATGGAGAATTTTTTCTTTTTTTCCTCAAAAGAATGATAAAACTTTCATAAAATGAAAAATTATGACAAAAGTATATATTTATGCTTTTAGGAGGCAAATGTGTTTTTTAATGGAATTTAAATAAATGGAATTTTTATGATGAAAAAAAAGCAACAGTAAAAGCAGTGATTATGTTTTTCATAGTTCATTTGCCTCCCTTGCCCTGAAGATCTTGTAGAGAAGTAAAATGAGATCCCTGGTGAAGCCTGCAATGTCATTGACTCTGAAGAAGGACTCAGAGACCCATTGGTGTTTAATGACCCTTACTAGCCTCCACTAAAGAAACTGGTGTGATCCACTAAAGGAGACATATGGTTCTTTGGAATTATAAAGAAACACTGTTTTCTTTACGGGTAAACATTGTAGTCATGCATTTCTAAGCACTGTCTGGTTTTGGACGACTGCTTTTAAAATGGCCATCCGAATTTGGTGAGGAATTGCATCCATTTTTCATTAGTACTTGACCAACAGCAGTGGTATTTTTCCAATACTGCAATCATGCAATTTTAATGCTCTTATTATTCTGCACTATCATATCAGACTGAACAAGAGATAAGAGAGCTGAACTACACAATAAAGAGCAACTGGACTGCTTTATAGGGCATGGGAACATTGTATAATACAACCATGCAGTGATATCCCAGAGGTATAGGGAAATGTTGGAATATTAGGATGTTTCTGTATTCATTTCTTCATGAAGTTAAAGTATATACTTGACTGCAGTTAGACATAGGACAGCAGCAACTGGAGGAAATGGAGGAAAGGAAGTTCAGGACAGGGCGGGAAGGGAAGGGAAGGGAAGGGAAGGGAAGGGAAGGGAAGAAATGAGAGATCAGGGGGAAACACAATATTTAAAGGCAAAATAAAATAAAATAAACACTGATTTCACAATGAAGTAAACAGTAGTGGAGATTCAGTTAGGACAATACAGAAAAAAAATACATATTTTGCTGCAGTCACATCACAGAATGAACAAGGTCAGAACCTGTTGCATGAGTAGAGTCTGGTTACAGGCAGCAATAAAGTGCTGAATATACCCAAAACTCTAGGTAGATACTCTAGTGTAGATAAATTTTGATTGGTAAGGTTGTACTCTGTGCTTCTCTCTCTTTGATGTGTGCCTCCAGAATGGAAATATCTCTAGGACAGACACACCACTGACATTGTACACTGGTTCTAGAGATGCTGTACCTATGGTAAAACAAGTGCAGTTATCTTAGTTTCAATTTCTCTAAAGGGTGTGCTCAATTTCTAAACTTGAACAATCCGGACGATAAAATATATTAAACCATTGGATTTTTTTTTCTTGATCAGTCTTTTTAGTGACTATCTTTTCATATCTGCTTGTAAAAGCAATATGATTGGTTCTGCTAGCTTATATTTTTTTTGTCCTTTAGTATACTTCTCAATGCTCCTTACAAGAGATGGAACTGAATCTGGCTTTTTATTTTTTAAATTTTGTGAAATGTGACAATTTATGTAAACTAAGATTCCTCTTGAAATTCAATTCAGCAGTTTTAAGTAATGTACTTCTCATGTGGGAGTATTAATATGAAAGAAAAATGACATGGATATATAAGAAATTGAACTGCCTGTTTAGAGATATCAAAAAGTACAGTGATGAATACTCTGAAATATTTGTTGCAAGATCCTACCACTCTACAGTCATCAGAGATGCAAATGCTCAAAATTATTTTTATCTAATGTTATCCCAGTGATTAAGAAAAACTGTAATGCATGTAAACTTCTACATACCTTGTGTCATAGCCTTTATAGTGCTGGGTAGAATCCTCTAACAGAAGTGCATGGTCCAGTTCAGATTTTCAAATACTATAGTGGGAGGAGTGGAAAAGGTGAATTTGCCTCTCACATTGGGACTGCAGGAGGGAGAAAAATGACTAGTTGGAATAGTCAGAAATTCAGACTTTCCTATGATGGGGCTAATGAAATGCAAGGCAGGGATAGTGCCCTGTAAAGGAGCCAAATCATTTATTCTTCCTGGCAAGGCAAGAGTAAAGGAAAGAAACTGTGATTCTCTGAGTCCCAATAAGACCTTTTTGCCCTATTCTCCTAATGTAAAGGGCTTTAGGATGGATTTGCATTAACTTTTGAGATACTTTGCACTATTAGAGAGTTTAAACTTGACATTTCCAGTCAGTATTCATCCTCTGGGCTGCTCCCTGGTAGTACAATTGCCTTCTCTTGAACTATCAAAAAGCTGTGTTTCAACACCCCATCGGGGTAGTGACCAAACTCGAGTGTTGTTTGTCCAAAGTATTCAGGTGGAATCGACTGACCACCTTGCTTCTCTTCTGAATTGTTATCCTTTAAATGTTAGTGTTGACAACCATAAAAAACACTGTTTTGGTAGGATCATGCCAGTTTCAGTATCCTGCCTGGTGAAGGCTGTGGGAATTGCAGAAGAATTTAAGGGATGCTACTGCAATTTCCCTTTAAGAAATTTAGTATTCATTTGTTTTACTTTTTGTTGCATTAGTTATGAGGTGACTGAGGTGACTAAATGAATATGAAAAAAGCTGTACATAAAACAAAATCAATTAAGAGTTTTCCAAAGAATGTAAATATATTTGATACTGCATTCTAGTTTGGAGGAAACTCAAATTTGAATAAGAGGTCTATTTTTCATTGAGTATGCCCTGCACAGACATAAAAAATGCCAGTAAAACAGATGGCATAATGATTTTGGTAGCTTGACGGACTTACCCCACTGCTTCATTTCTCTCTGTGTTGACTTTGTCCCTTACGTTCCAAAGATAGATAAATGTATTAATGTGTAGTTTACCACACAGGTCAGGAGATCTTTCTCATTTGACCTTGAAAACAAATGTTCTGTCTGCTCTGCATGGATAATTCATAAGATTTAGTGGCTCATCTCTGTATGTTTGGCATTTAGAAATGTTGCTTCCCCAAACGTCTCGTTGTCTTCTGCACCAGTTAGGTAGTGCACAGCAGCTGAAAGTGGTTACACATTTATGGGGCCAGACTCGTGTCACACGGTGATTTCTGGTTCTTTAGCAAGAAGGCACAGAATTCTGCTAGCACCATGAAAGTGTCCCATTTTCCTGAGCAGCAGGACATACTGTTTGTATGTCCTTTGGACATGATCAATTGGAGAAAAATATCTGATGCAATTTAGACAAAAAGAAAACAGGTAATGGACGAGCAACAATCACTCTTACAGAATTTTCCACTAATCAGTGAAATAACTGAATCAATGTATGTATGTGTTTGTGTAGAATCATAGCTGAGAGAAAATAGAGGGCAAAGATAGTAACATAGCCTGAGTTCCTAACTGTTAGAAGTTTGTGTTAGCTGAATTACTAGACAGTGATATCGAGCAAGCAAAAGTACTTCAGTATAGATAAGATGGAAGAAAAGTAAAATGAGAGACTAAAAAATACAAGGATAAAGTCAGTTTTCTAGGTGAGAAAACTAGAAGATGAGACACCTCTGGTGAACACTGTACAATTTTAGGAGGTATATTTTTGAACATATTTCTGCTCAATTTCTTTCCTTCATGAGCTGGAGAATTCATGCTGGCTACAGGTTTAGTAGAACAAAAAACTGATCCTACTTTAGAGAGCTGGGAGTTAAGTGTAAGGTAATCAAAGATTTGAATACTATCAGGATACACCCCTCCACATCAGGAGGCAGTGAGACTGTATTGATCTGCCGGGTAAGCAGCAATCACATCTCATCAGCATCTTAGTCATTATTGAGTTTCTAGTTGTCATAGTAAAATAAAGATTTAATATGGGACTTTGTCTGGGCATATATTCACAAAAACTAAACAAGTTGTTCAGCTCCACTTTGCAGGACTGTAGTTTCTGTCTAGACAGAATATTTCTTAAGGTACATGGATGGGAACGCTCCTAATATTTTTTTCTCAGACCAAATGAAATATAAAGACATTTTAAAGACAACTCATATTCTTGAAAGCATACATACCGAAAAAGCCCCCTCCAGCTGGCAAGATATCACTTCCATAAAATTAAGCAGTTACCATAACTTTCTGTTACTATTTCTTTTTCTTCTATCCCTTGTGCAAGTCTTGTGCTGCTATAAGGTGAGCCTCAACAGCTGACCCAAACTAAAAATAATAGGGCAAGAAAAAAGCATAGGATTTCAGCTCCATAAATTCTCCAATCAGTCTCTTGTGTCACTACAAATGGGGTTGTGCCAACAGAGGGAAAGAGGTAAGAGATTCAAAAATGAGAGCTATCACTTCTTAGGAGCAGCATTAACTTTTTCTAGCTGAAGGTGTGTCTGGAATTGTGGTAGTAGAAAAGCTGCCCCCAGAAATAAGAAAAATAATGATAACAGTGTATTGCACCCAACGAAGGATGGTATTGATCTTGAGCTTATTGAATATTTGCCATTTGTATAAAGTCCTTGGCACACTAGCACCAGTAGTTGATTAGATATTTTTAAGAGACACTAAAGAATTTAGTGCTTTTTGTTATATTGTGTCTGTGCCTATTAAAAGATATACTGAATACTGTGCATAATTATGTTCATAAGAGAACAGTAGTAGGACAGCAGCTAAGATTTAATTAATTTTATGGAGAGATAACAATTTTTAGTTGACAGGAAAGTTAAGAAAGATGTGCTTGACTGGAAAAATCTATGACCAGGAATACAGTTTTGTTCTTGTGCTGGTGGCAAAGAGTAGCATACTGTTCTAGAGAGATTTGGGAAATATTCTGTTCCACCCAGGCTCATAGGCCTTAAAGAGCAACAACCCCGGTGTCCATGGGCAGCATGAACAAAATCTCTGTGCTCCTTGCATTTGCTCCCACTGCTGAAGAGGAACCTTTATCTGAGCCTTTTCTCTCTCTTTCTGTTCCCTGTGCTGATGCTGTTTCAAAGGGCAGGCACTCTCTGTACTTCACAATTTAGGCACAACTTTAGAGTTCTTTGTGCCTTGGAGTAAAATGAGCCTGTTATCACCAAAGATGTGTCCATTGAGAAGCAAAGAGATATCACCCATGGGACCTCCTACCTTTGCTGGTGAACCAAAGCCAAGCACCTCCTGCATCTGAGTCCTCGGGGCAGGTGCACTGGCACTCTGGTGCCCCGCCAGCGCACAGAGAGCAGCACCCAACAGAGGCACCAAACCCACAGCCAGACCACAGGGGTGCAGAGCTCTTCTAAGCTCAGTTGGAGAGTATATTTTATTTCATCTGTATGTGTTTGGAGAAAAGTGCATTCAAATTCCTGAATTGCCTGGCGGTGTTAGATTTGTCCATTTCCCACCATGCCCTTTCCAAAGTGTGAATCGAAATCAGGAGTGTAGTAGTTTTGCCAGTTTCTCCCACTCTTCCCTTTCTCTCCCTACTCCCCTCCCAGATGACACAGAGAGACTATAGGGGGCAATACAGCCTCACCATACACATAGAGCCTCTGTACATCGGTTATATGCCACATTATTAGGTGGAAATACTTAAGAATCAGTTTTTACTTCTTGCTTTTGAGTGATTTGCATCATGATAAAGGTACACTGTATTGTTACCTGGCCTCCACAAAATGGGAGGTTTTAACTTCAGATAAGCTTTTACTGGTTAGATGTTTTTTGTTTGTAAGTGAAAGTTAATAAATAGTGATTTTATTTCATTCTACTAATTCAAATTAAAATCTAGAATAAAATGAGCCATAAAATCCAAACTAAGGTAATCTTGAAATTCATTTGACATTGATCTAAGCAGAACTGTTCCAACTCTCTATGTATCTCATATTCATATAATTCAATCTATATGCCTGTCAATATTTCTGCTGCAGTTTAATTTCTTCAGATCAGCTTCTTTCTTATTTAATGCAGACTTCCTGAAGTTAGTCCAGTTTACAGGGCTTAAATTATATTCTTATATTTTCTGGTATTTTTGTGTAAAAATATTTACATATTAAAATTCCTGAATGAAAATCTAATTGTATTAACAATAAAAATACACATATATTAATTAGCTCCCATTTTTTTTCTACATTGATTGATGTGTACTTCACAGTGAGGAAGCAAAGAATGGTAGCAAAGATAATTTCCAGCTCTTCTTGTTCAGTGGTGTAAAATTGTGTACCTGAGCTTTTCTTACTCAACCTTCCTGCTTTCTGTAAAGGAATAGTTAGAAGATGCAGAACTGAACTTCTGTCAACATGATTAGAAAAGCTGTTGTTACAGACTATTTTCTATTATTTTAATTTTGTGTCATTATAATTTTTGACAGTTACTGTTTACCAGAGTTTCCCTGAAGCAAAAATGATTTAATGTTCAACACACACATTAAAATGTGTTCTATTTTCATATGTTAAAGCTGATAGAATTATAATTTAAGCAGAAATCTGTGCTTAGCAGTGCAGCACATAGAATCTCTGAACACAGATGAAACTGAAACTTCTATCTGAAGGGAAAACAAAGGCAACAGTAATGTGCCTTAATAATTACAGAGTGATGTGATACTTTTGTAATGAAATTCAAACCCAGGTGAAGATAATGTGCTTTGGGTTTTGTTGTAGAAGCAAGGCATAGTTTGAAAGCTGGGCTTTCATACTTGGTGACTTTATATTGGCTTTATATTGGCTCATAACCAAACCCATAATTTTCACTAAAAGTTCCTTTTCAATTTTCTCATCCATTCAAACTCAGATCTGAGTGCTAGGGACAGTAAGTCTCAAATTCTAGAAGAAAATCCACTGACTTCACTGAATGCTGAAAATTCTTAGTTTCTAATCCTCTAATGTGAGCACTTCAGGTTTACTCAATAGCTTACTGACCTTTACTTAGCCATGTACACATTTCAGTGGGAATTTTCAATGCTTTTTCACTAAAAATCGTGTTCAACAATATTTCCTGATCATTAAGACCTGTGTACCTAAAGCATAGGCCGAGAACATCTTCTACAAGACCAGAATACAAATCTATTCCTTTTCACAACCTCTTTTTTTTCGGTCATTTGTCAGATTCATATGAAATCCAGTTTTAATAACTCCCGGTTTTGTATATTGCTGGTGAGTGTGACCAGTTGTTATGTATGGTGGTGTTAGGATTTGATTCTTCCTTTCCACTCTTTGTCCAAGAAGAATGGTCAAAGGTAAGCTAGAAAATAATCCATTGAGATTGATGGTCCATGTCTATCCACAAAAATAAAACCTAAAAATCCCTCAAAACTGCAAAACTGATTTTACGACTTTGAAGGAAGAAGTGAATAGTTGCTCATCTGAGTACTTGTAGGGGGAAAATAATTTAAACCAACAAAAAATATCAAACAAAAACTATATTTACATACTCACCATGGCAAAAGAGTTCAATTGTTATGCAAAAGTTCGCTTTGTTCTTTATTATATACTTTGCTAAATATATTAGAGGCAGAGCAGCACTAGCAAAATTTTTAGTCTTTT
The DNA here is from genome assembly GCA_013397295.1 of Polioptila caerulea. Taxonomy (NCBI): domain Eukaryota; kingdom Metazoa; phylum Chordata; class Aves; order Passeriformes; family Certhiidae; genus Polioptila; species Polioptila caerulea. The sequence continues at coordinate 11,543 of VYXF01006042.1, read as the reverse complement.
TCAAGGGAAGTGCTGAGTAATTTGGTAGACTTATGTAAATTGGAAAATAATTTGATGCAGATAGCAGAATATACATCAGAATAGAAGAGAGACTTTCAGGAAGATATGATGCAGATCAGTGGTGGCTGGAAAATTTCTGATATTGTGTCTGTTGTTAAAACAGGACCAAAAAGAGATCCTGGGAATTAAGACCATTGAACTCCACCTTGCTTCCAGGGAAACTGATTGAGAGTCTAATGAAGGATAGAATAGTTCAGAGTATGGATAAGTATAACCTAATAGGGTCAAATCTGCAAAACGTTGGTACAGGGAAAACATACTTCTCTAACCTGCTAAAGTGCCTTGGAAAAGTTAATAAATTAGAAGGTAAGGGTGACCTGGTGAACATAACTTATTAGAATAAAAAAAAAAATTCTGATATGGTCCTTCATAAAAGACTATTAAGGGAAAAATATAACTGAGGTAAGGGGCAAAATCTCGCAGCAGACTACAAACTGAGTACATGATGGAGAAAAACTTGCACTGAATTTCTTCTCCTATAAGTGTAAAGAGGTTAATTGTAGGATGCTCTAAGGGTTCACACTGGAGCCAGTGTTACTTAATATTATTTTTAATGATTTGGAAATTATATATGCTAAAACTCCCATTAACATTAGCTAGTCTAGTCCAGAAGACTGTGAGACTAGGGGAGATTGGTTAGATTAACACATATATTTTACCTTGGGTAAGTATAAATTTCGGTACTCGCTTTATGGGTTATTTTCAGTTCCAGCACCATATTTTACATCATTATATTCTACAGGGAATAATTTATCTGCTCTCTGAGTAAGAATACAATAGATATCCCTGCAGCAGCCATGTGAAATTATTTGCTCTCTCTAGGTATAAGAGTAGACAGAGTTACACAAGAATGAGGAATTCCCATCTGTCAGGTCACTGGACCTTTTCCTCAGGGCAATCAGGCTGCATGGTCAGAACAAGAGCTGTGTTTATCATAAAAGATAAAAATCCTACTTCATAAATACTTAAAAGTAGGTCCCATTCTTGTTAGATCTTGCTAGAATGTCTGTGTTTTTGAGGCACTCTTAATTACAGCACTGACACTGCTGCCCACTGTCATCTGCAGCCCAGAAGGTTGCAACCTATCACTGGTGTTCTTTGGGAGTTCTTGCCTGTTACTTCCCAGTGCTCTCAATCCCATCTCTTCTTCATGAAATATCAGTAGGAACAACATTCAGTCCTGCATCTCCTTCTGGCATGGATATTTCTGCTGTCTGTCACCTACTTCTAAAGACAGGGTTAATTCATAAGTGACTGAGCAAATTGGCTCTGGGGGTTGGGGTTTGAGTCTGGGCAGGGTTTCATCATTTGCTTTACTTTTTTCCCTACTGTCTTTTCTACACTGCATTAAATTTTGAATCTGTAAGGTTGTTTAAAACACCACCCACTAAAGGACTAAAGTAGCATATTAAGTATATTATACATGAGATACTCAGTTCATGGTGTTCTGCAGATTTCACATCCACTCTGTCTAAACTGAAGTCCATTTTCTTTTTCTAAATAGTTAAATAGTGAGAGTTAACAGATGATATCTCCTTCAAAACTGAAATGGGTTTATCTAGTTTTAGAATAAGCACAATGAAGAGATTTTATGTCGCTTTCTATGAGACTTTAAAAAATCTATCTTACCATTCTTACTGAGGCAAAAAGGCAAGACAGTCTTTGTAAATGCAACATTTTGGACTATGAGTAAACACAGTGAGGAAAAAAGATTATTTCTTGGCAAAAGAAAAGTGTGGAAATTGCAACACTAAAAATAGCATTTATCTTGATCAATAACGCATGCTTTTAATTTTTTTCCTGAAAAATATTAATAGAGTTCTTTAAATAAAAAGAACCAATGTTTTTTTTCCTCTTTTGTTGTTGAAACCCTGTTTGTATTTACATCCAGTCATTTAATGCCCATTAAAGAAGTAATGCTATGTTAATGTAAGGGGAAAAATCAATGCTACTCAGATCAGTAGCTGTGGGGAAACAGTGCAGCAGCTGGTTTGCAAACAGCAAGCCCACATAGATCAATGAAATTACAAGCTAAATCTGCTGATGCTCACAAACTGCTTCAGCATTGTGATGTCTAACCTTTCTCAAGTTCAAGATCTCTGGCAAGCCAGCAATAGCTAAATGAAGAAAAAAAAAAAAAGAAAAAAAAAGGAAAAAAAAAAAGAAGCAAGCACAGAAGAAACAAAGAAAGGACATAATGGGCTGGTGGAGAATTTTAGCATGACATATAATATTCCACTTTTGAAGTTATCAGTGTAACTGCAGGTTTGTAACAGATATAAAAGCCACTGTAATCTCCCAGTGAGCAAAGCTGCCATCTACACACTCTGGAGATTTTCTTCCTTAAGAATGTTCAAATCTGTCACATATTACCTTGAACTGTAACACTGGAGGGCTGGAGAGCACTTCAGTTATGTGGTTGTTAATGTGAATTCTAGAAAATAATTTATCAATGAGCAAAAGTACAGCTTCTGCCATGTGCTATGTCTTTTATTTTATGGTATGCTTGCAGCTTTTAAAATGGTTTGAATTTTGTTAACTTGTAAATTAAACGTGCAGAATATTTGACTTGTTGAATGCAAGATTCATTTGCATATTTTATGCTATTTGTGTGGTAAGGGAAGAAGCCCCTTTTACCCCAAGGAAAACAACACTGGGCTTTATCAGTATCATGTGAATAACATGCCTGTCAAGTGATTATTTTCAGGGCAGTCCTCACCCCATTTGTGCCACTTTTTTAAACACAGGAGCATTTTTCAGGCATTAATCAGCAAGAAGATAGGGGAACCAATCTCTGAAGATTGCTGTAAAATGGAACACATTTTATAAAGGGAAATAGGTTCATTCCAAGAGCAGAATAAAAGACATCTTGCATTTCCTTCAAATATTGACAGATGTATTTTGTAGGGAACAAAATGTGTACTTGGCAAATATATAATTCTTATTGTCTACTGATGTCCTATTGCTTTACAAATATTAATTAAATGTCACAGTTTGATTCTGTTCTATTGTATCTGTTTTGTAGATTATAAATAAAAAGATATCTAGAGGTTGGAAATATATTTTTGGTCTTCCAGCCAGGGAGTAACAAAACAGAAAATGGAAATCTTTTTACCTGTCTTCTGTTAGTATAGGCTTGCGTTATTTTGCACACCAAGCATCAAATCAACAGTGAGGTGAAGTTTGATTATTTCTTGTACTGTCAATTGTTGCTGCTGAAATGACCATTTTCGGATTTGACTTAAAAGTTGCTTTTCTTGTCTACCTTTCTCAGATACTTAATAATGAAAAAAAAATGAAGGAATATTTTAATTTTGAAGTGTCACGCTTCTGTTTCTGTTTTACTTATAAATATAGATACAACCGTTTTCCTTCCATTATTGATCATTATGTCAATTCATTACTTTATGGTGCTGCTCAGCAGTGCTGATGGCCAGATATTTCCTGCTGGCTGTGTAGGGAAGACTGATTGTGACAATAGTTACTAAAAAGGTGAAAACAAGGTGGTGGTGTGCAAATGCTGGTGGAAATCTCTCCTCTTACTCCATGCATTGGCTCAGAATGAGAGAGATGCCTGGCAGAGGCTAGGAGTTTTTTCTCCAAGCCTGATTGAAGATCCAAAATGATTGTAAGGAAACACCAGCATTTCCTCACAGGATCATAGATTATCAACACCTAGGTGTGCTCACATTCAGGACAGGACTTCTGAAAGCTTTGTCTTCAGATTTTATTCAGGCCTCTTTCTTTATTTGGAGCTTATTGAGCAAATTTTGGTGGAAGTACTGCAACTACTGAGACACTCCTGAGCTAAAGAGAAGGTCATGTGTTGATAACAGCATGACCAGCACTTCTGCAAAAGTCTTTTTCTTTCAAAGCAAAATATGAATTTGCGATGAAGACTTTGTGGTCCTCCTAAGTAAATGAACAAGCTTCTGTAAGGCAAGCTGTTCCCATGAAGAATGTGAGAAGAAGCAAGTATATGAAGAAAAGCAGTTCACCCATCCTGTGTGCCTGGCTCAGGTTTGCGTTGTCCATCTGGAGAGCAATACTAGCCATTATTTTGTTGGTCTCTTTCTGTGCATTGTAGTTGGGCAATCAGAGTGTAAATCTTACACATCATAAAAATTGCATCATTGCAGTGGAGAAACAAAAGGGATAATTGTGGGGGGTGCAATTGCATTGTTCAGTTTTTTATTATAGCAAAAACATCACCATGCTTGGAGAACCCCAGCAATAATTCCTCTTGACTTCAATAAGTACTTTTGAGGAAGAGAAAGCTGATGAGCTGCAGGCTTCCCTGCTGCTAAATTCATCTAACAACCCACTCATAATGATTTCTGCTTTAAAGACCAATAGGAACTTTAGAGGTTGGTTGGATGCTCTTCACTGTAGCTCAGATCCTGAAACTTTTCTGTTGATCTGAAAAGCTGGATGCAGTTTAGTTACTAGGCAGCATCAGTTGTGAACATTATTCACTTACACTATCACACTGACTATGGAGTTACATGCAATTTTACAGAAATTTGTGATTGTGGATCTGCCCAATCACCCTGAATGTAAAAGACTGTGGGTGGGGTTTGGAGTCTGGCCTTATTCTTACATCTGCACAATGTGGTGAGGCTTCATCTCTGCAAAGATAGAAATCAAAATCCAGAAATTAGCATCCTGAAGTATCTCAAAACTTTGAATATATGTTCAGACCAAACCTGAATTTTGAGGCTTATGCTTCTATCTTGGTTGTCATTTCTGATAGTGGTCAAAATGAGAAGAAAGAAATTAAAATCTATTTTTAAATTTTCTTTGAAAAGAAAGATCATCTCCTTTGACAAATAGGAATATGGTTGGGCAATCTTTCTCTGATCTCTGTTATCATCAACAAAGTGTATGTACTGGATTGAATCTGGATGAAGAAGTGCTATGACAAAAAAAGCTATACTTTTATTATATCAAAACATTGCTGAAAAGTACAAGCAGAAACCATGAAAAATGCTGCTTTGATGTGACAGCTAGGCCTCTAACCTCGAAGAGGATATACCCTGGATGCTCATTTGGAAAGAACAAAATGTTTCACATCCACTCAGTCATGGCACAGAAAAAGTACTTCTTGAGAAATATATTGGTAAAATTCAACTTCAATGGAACTACATATTGAAGTATTAATTGTATTTATATATGCACTGCAAGATTTTATTTTAGTCAAATACAAGTTTTACTGATTGTTTAGGCTTAAATGTATCCAGAATGGCATCATTCAAGAGACAAGCAAAGCTTCATTGGCTTTTGGAGCCTAATTTAATTTTTTCCTGAACTCTAGAGAACATTTCTGCCGATGGTTTATGCCACATGTGTGCAGCTTCTGCAAGGTTCTTCTCATGTTGTTCTGGTTTCCCATCATGTTGTGACCTAGCATGGCCAGGAACACCTCACAAGCCTTTTCTTTTCAAGTGTTGGCAGATTGATGAGGGGAGGGGATGGCCTGGCATTTGATGTGCAACTGAGCCTCTGGGATAACTTCTCCAGCTGTTCTCATTCAAACATTCTGAAATTTGGCATAACCATTATATGCCATGAGATGGTCTGTGTCCCCTAATGTGCATCTCTTTCTGGTTTGCTTCACTGCTGGCAAAAAGCACTTAGAAGAATGTTTATTTTTACCAGAGTGACCTTAAGGTCTGTAATGGCTGATCCTAGACATTTTGCACTGGTTTTGCCTGCAATAGTGTCAATTTTCTTCATGGGCTATGTTTTGGATTTGTACTGGACGCAGTGTTGTCAATGCAGGGATGTCTTCATTATTGCTGAGCAGTACTTGCATGGAGTCAAGGCATTTTCTGCTTCTCACCCCTATCCAACAGTGAGTAGTCTGGGGGTCACAAAGAGGTGGGAGGGGTTGCAGCTAGGACAGCTGACCCCCACTGACCAAAGAGACATTCCATACCATAAAGCATCAAGCTCAGCATATAAAGCTGAGTCAAGAAGAAGGAAGGGAATGGACATTGAGAGTGATAGTGTTTGTCATCCCAAATGGTGATGGTCAATCCCATCACCATTGAGTGTAACAGAGCCCTGATTTCCTGGGACTGGCTGACCACTTGCCTGCCCATGGGAAGCAGTGAATGATTTCCCTTTTTTGCTCTGCTTGTGTGCGTGGCTTTTGCTTTATCCGTTAAAGTGTTTTCAGCTCAAAACAAGTATTTTCTTACTTTTATTCTTCTGATTGTCTCCCCCCCCTGCTGCTGTGGGAGTGAGTGACTGACTGTGTGGGACTTAGTTGACAGCTGCGGTTAAACCACAACACACCTTCTTTTCCAGAGCATGATTTTCCACTTACAAAGAGCTGGGTTTCCATTCTGTCTCTTTGTCAGTATTCTGCACTTAAAGGCATTGGTTTCTGCTCTTCCACTGGCTCAGCAATCTTGAGCCCAAAGTGAATAGGAAAAACACTACAGAAAGGAGCAAAACTGTACTTCCCATCATGAGCAAAGATTTGTTCTGAAGCAAGGGTAACTTGCAGTAAGAGAAACTCATATATAAATATACAGGGGTATAAAAACATTGCCTATACCACATTGACAACAACTGAAAAATAGCGTAAGAGATATGATGAATTAAATATATGTTGTATATTTATAATACTAGGACTCTTTTCTCTGTGTCTGTCTCTGTCTGTCTTGCTGTGCACATCCTGTCTCCCTGAAACTGAAAATTAATGTGTTGGATGGGCTGTCTTTGACATTTGCTTTCATCATTTTTATGCTTAGCAATCCAAACCAACTTTCTGATAATGAAGTTGGTGTTAGAAGGACATAGTGGACTTTTGTACATTAGAGAGTCTAATTTGTGTGTGAGACTAGTACTGCTTTACTTTGTGTTTGTTGTAGCCTCACTGTTAATCTGCACTGGTTAGTGGCCTTGTCAGCATTTCCATTACGAATTTCAGTTCAGTACAAATTCCATCACAAATTTTAGGGCTTAAAAAACAACTGTTGCTTTCCATCAGTGATGCTGCTTGCTACATGTTCAGCCAGCCAGAAAAGTATTTTACAAATTTTGTGTTTAGGTTGTTTTAGCCATTTTGCTCTTTGATTACAGATGTCTCAAAAATACAAAACAATGTGGGAAAATGGGAAACACATGAGGGTTTTTTTGCAAAGGTTGGTCCTGATAGTGGTTTAATTGTTCTTCAGCCTGCTAGTTCATGCATGTTTGATGTGTTTTATTCTATTAAAAGGCAGTTGCTTTAGGACAAAAATAGATACTCTAGACTAGAGGGTTTGGGTGCCTCAGCAATGACAATCTTACCGACAACTTTTCCCCCATTGCTAAGATGTCCATGCATACCTGATGAGGAGCATGGACCTATTCAGATGCCAAATCTGTCCAGCTTTCTTAATTTCGTACATGTGAAAGTTGGCCTTAGTACTCAACTTAGCGAAGGACATCCCTGAGCATCTGCTTCCTCTATCAAATCTTCAGCACTGGTTTTTTTTTCCCTAACTTTGCTTTAACCTTCAAAAATGGTGACAGACTCCCATCCCTAACCCATCAGATAGAACACATTCACCTTTATTTCACCCTCAGCACTCACTCCTCTTTCTCGTGGATGGTTTCATGGAATAATGTTGCCATTCTTTCTGCACAAGGTACATTACAAGCTGTTGCCTTGCTGCTGGCATCTTATTTGGGCTTCAGGATGGCAAAGGTTGTCATGTGGGGCAGCTGGCCAAGTCAGTGCTCCAGGCAAGAAGCCAAGACTGTCTTCTTTCTAGTGTTGCCACTTTCTTTCCTCCCTGGAAGATCCCTCTCTTCCTCTCAAACTGATGCAGAAAGACTATTAGAGAATTAATCATACCTCAGGTGTCTTGGGGAATATTCTTGATTTTCCAGTCATTAATGTGTGAAAATCTTCCACTGGAATAATGCCATATGTCAACCTGTGGCAATATCAGGGAAATATTGACAGCATTTCATTAATGAAATGTTGAGCTTGAATGACCTGTTGGCTAAAAATTGAGACTACATAAATTTAAAATAATCTCTCAGCTATCATTTGATCTAGGGTTCCCGCATGAGCAAAAACGTTGTCCTTGTGGTCACCAGAAAAAAGTATTATTGCGATATGGTAAGAAAATCTTGCCCAAAGACTAAAACTGAAATACTTCTCACACTGCTGTGATAGAAGGACTTTTAAATTTTATAGTGGCTTTTTTCCCCCTTTTGTAGCCCCATGATAATGTTCCCAATAGGATCTCCCTAAATAAACTGAGTGTTTGGGTGCGTGCCACTGAATTTAAGTTCTGCATTGTGAATTTCTCCATTGATTATGTCATGTGTGTCTTTACACTAAATTCATGGCAGAGTAACCATTATAATGCAGAAATTATTATTATGAAAGTATTGGTTTTCAAAGACTGTTACTGACAAATTTTACCTGCATGTCTTCACAATGTGAGAAAAAGAAGCTGTGAAAAGCCAGAATAAGAAGTGCAAATTAAGCAACACAGTAGAAATATTAATTAAAAGAGGTTAATTGGGTTGGGGCAGGGTGGTGGGAAATGCTCTAATCCTCTGCATTACCATGTGATGTTTCAGTGCTTGATCATTCTCGAGGCCAGGAAAAGAAGGGATTGGAAATTACAGCATGGAGGAGGAAGGAAATGTAATCAACGTTTTCATTTCTTATTATTTTGCACATTCCAATGGGAGGGAGAGTGCTTGGGTAGCCTGCTTTAAAAAGAGGAGAGTGTACACAGCACCGGAATCTCTCCAGAGAATGCCAGTCCTGTCTTGTGCAGTAAATTCTTGTGGCCAGCCCCACAGGGTAGCTGGAATTGTGAAATAATTAGCATAGCTAGCCCTCAACAGATAAATAAGTTTAGAGATGTTCTTTCTTATTTTTGACCTTTCCTTTGAAATTAATTTCCCTTCTTTACAACTCTTTAGTGTTTTTACTGTCTCTTTGTAAAACAAAGTAAATTCAATCTTTTATTCTCCAATTTTTTTTTTATTAGTGACCTGATAAACATGAAGTTTTCCCTAAGGAGCAACAAACAATACTAAGATGTGCATGATTATTTGTAGACTCCTGTCTCCCACACATTTTGTGAGTTTGCAATAACCTACTGTGTCTTTTTCCCCTAAACTACAAAATCCTCAACGTTGAAAGAAAACAGTTCAAGAGTTTCCAAAAAATTACCTCTCTGCAAATGATAGCTAACAACATGTAGATAGTATGAAACACATGATCTTAATAATCTGACACTGAGATTCAAATCTGGATTAAGATATGCTTAATTCAAAATTGTATGAAAAAATCTATGTAGAATTTGCAGAAACATAGTAATTTACAGGCCACTATAAGAAATAATTAACCCTCTCAGAAGTCATCCCCTTTTAGTATTTTCATATAAATCAATGTTTAAGGACCCATAAGGCCAATTTTATAAATATAAATAGTGTCTATACTCTTCATTTCCTTACTTGCAAATTTCTGTTTGAATTTCTTAAATAAAAAGGCCTGATTGAATGTGATGGATCTGAACAACCAAGTCTAGTTGAAGGTGCTCCTGCCCACAGGAGAGGGGTTGGAAGTTGATGATCTTCAAGGTACCCTTACAACCCAAACCGTTCTACAGTTCCATGATTCCATAAAGGTTTCCCTTCCAGCTATTAGTATTGCTGACACATGGCTTTGTTTCAGTTTTTAAAAGTCCCTGGATGACAGCTGGGATGTTTGCAGTCTGGGCAGTAGGGCATTTGTAATCATGGCCGGAAAGCCAGCAGGGGGAGATTTTATGCGACATTTTTCTGGGCAACCAGCTGTGGGGTTTGTTGTTGTTGTTGTTGTTGTTGTTGTTGTTTGAGGTTTTTCTGGGGGGAGGGGAAGGGTTGGTTTGTTTGGTTTTGGTGGAAGTGGGGCTGTGAAATGATACTTCACTGCAGAGATAACTGTTGTGGGTGAATAAAATGTTGGTAATCAATTCCCCAATACTTAGAAAAGGAAAGTCCCAAACTAAACAGCCAGATTAAGAGCAACAATCTAACAAGAACCTGACTCACAGCCACTCACAAGAGCTGCCCTGCTATGTCTCAAGATATATGTATATATGGAATTAAGCAGAGAGTGACAACTTAACTTGGATTTTGTTTTCCCTTTCTTCTGTCAAATTTGTTAAGTTTCTCTTAGCCCTCCAATGATGCCAACTGGTGTTTTGTCAGCTACAGTTTTAAGAGAATGTCAGCACATTCTCAAGGATTTTGGTTGCCATGCATAAGTGTATTTCTTTAATTTTTCTGGGACATTACATATTAATAAACAAGGTATTTTGTTTTCTTTTTATGCAAACTTAATTTTGCAGCCTATTCATTTGTTTAAATTTTGACAGAAAAAGTATTGCAGAGTGTAGGGCCACCTAAAGACTGTCAAACTTCTGCCAAACTTTAAAGGTCAAAATCAACTGTGACACCTACAGCTCAAATGTAATTAGTTGGAGATTTACTGGGATTTTATGCCAATCTCCCAGTAGCTTAGGAGTGACATGATATCCAACCTTATGGGATCCCAGGAGAAGTACAGGTGGATGTGAGGAAAAACAGTAAGATATACTAGCTAACATGCTTCACCTTTTAGCAAGTCATCAGTCTCCTACACTGTGCAAGGAACAAGAGTGCATTCAGTATTTTATTTAAAATAAATAACCTGCCAGTCTCTGACATGGCCATCTAGTACAAAGTTGATGTATTTATTTAAAGCTTAGCTCATTCTGTATGTTCTTGGATCATTAAACTGAAGGACTTGTACAGTCGTGATTTTTAATGAAGCATGTTTGAATAATTATGCTAATTTACAAAGCACTAGAATCAAATCAAGTGATCAAAGTTTTCATGATTACTATCGTGTTTTTGTAACTTCCCCCATCACTGATTTCTGGATAGACTCTAACCCTGGCTGCTCTTTTATTTTTTTTGTCATTTATTTAGAAATTGCTATTAATCAATGTAGAAAGTTTAAAAAAAAAATTACACTAGAAAAGAAACAGTTTTTGTATTATACCTCCATACTGGACTTTGTATGAGTCTGAAAGTAATATAGCTCCAACAGACACCAGCCTAAATACAGTCTACAATCAATACTGTATTCTGCCTTGACAGAGAGCTGAATTTTTATCTGTTAAATGTGTGAGCTTGGGGCAGCTCTATGTCTGAAGTGGTTTAAATCTGAAATGTGATGTGCTGCAAAGAAAGTTGATTGACATCTTTGTTTATTGAAAAGTATTACATGAACAACAAAACACGGCCAGATACAGAACACTCCATTGCAAAGTGCAGCTGTGTTATTTTTCAATCCTATGTGTTCTGCCCCTTTGATGCCTGTCTGATATAATAAAACTGCAAGGATCTTCTTTGATTCAATAGTAAAAAATTTGGACAAGGGCAAGATATGGAGATATATATTGGTTGCAGGGGTTTGGTGAATAACTTTC